>JANDKJ010000474.1:0-86907 GCA_028551335.1 Armillaria sp. CMW 4456
GGAAGAAGCGGCGAGTATAGTACAAAGGCACGCGGAGCTCCTTGCCGTTACAGTGGCCTACTAATGTCATTCTCCACAGGAGCATTATCAATGCAAACGGCTCAGCCTGGTCATGTTCGCGTTCTCAACCTCCAATGGTGAGTGGACGGGTCTTCATCTTATATTCTGGGGTTGACTCCCTTTCAGCCCGCAGGAAAGGTATGCACAAATCCGCTTATGAAGAGACCCACATTGAATGCCGAAAACTGTCAGGCGAAAGGAAGATGGTGCATTGACGACGGAGCACAAATGATTGCCGTGAGTATCTATTTTTTCAACAGGTGAACGGATGGAATACATACATATTCATTTGGGGATGCAGGACAAATTCGATCATGTCGATCATACAGCTTGAAATATGTCACATTAACAACGCCAATGCAAGTCGTCGCGTACAAATGCTAGTTATGCGTGCATATAAACATAAATGCCAGAGAGACCCGACTGGGTTGCTTCTTCGTATACACGTGATCAACATGAGGAGAATTGCATCAGTGTATCTCTTATCTTCAATCCATTACATCCACAGTACCCTCGCATTGCCCCAAGCAATGGACCCCATCTCCGCCATAAACGGTATTTTAGACCTCCTCGATCGTTCACTTCAGGTCTACAACTTCGTCCAAGAGTTCAAGGATGCGCCAAAAACTTTGTTCGAGGAGACAGAACAACTCAAGCAAACACGAAATGAATTCGCGGCGCTACAGGAGCATGTAACACAGGGAGTTGATGACGAGCAGAAGCACTCCCTAACTATGTCGCTGCGCAGTTACACAAGCACCTTGAAGGGGTTGGATGCCGTTTTAAACGAGTATCGCGGTCCTAAATTCGAGTTTACCTTGGTGGAAAGATTGAAGTGGGCGTTTAAGGGCAAGAAGAAAGTTGAGCTACTTTGCGACAAACTGAAGCAAGACACTTCTAAATTTCAGCCGATTCTGATTCAAGTCGCGTACGTGTTCTTTTAGTTCATTCATCGCTTGCCAATTTTCATATGGGTCTCAGGACGGATATTAGGAAAATGAGTAAGAACATCCAGGAAAGTAAGGCCAAGAAGGAGGCAGAAAAGATAGGTAATGTCGTAAATAATTTCTGGTGCACGCTCTCACTCAAAAGTCTCATAGCCAAACGTCGCGATGATGTCGTGCGTTGGCTGGAGCCTCTATATCTCAAGGAGAAAGTACGTGAATTGGGCCAGCCAGAAACATGCGAATGGCTTGTTTCACATCACGTGTTTACGTCGTGGTATTCGTCTGGCTCTTTTCTGTGGTTGAACGGTATACGTAAGTCTGTTCATTATCAATGAATTATGTCATCCTCACAGGAGATTCTTCAGCGGGCAGCGGCAAAACAGTTCTTGCGTAAGTTTCCATCTCCACGACTGTGTTGGAATCTCATTCACTGTATACAGGACATTTATTGTCGACCACCTGAAAAAAAAGGTCGCCCGCGACGAGATCCTTTTGTATGCTTTCGCAGACTTCCGGGAGGAACAAAGCACCGAGGCAGCCGCGCTACTGCGCACGCTACTCGCCCAGCTCCTCAAACACGACAAACCGGAGAATGCTGTCCAACTCCCAGAGTTTGCTGATTTGGAGGACACTATGAAGAATCACTCTGACCATCTCCCGAAATCTGCCAACTATCTTGTCGAGTTGATGGAGAAAGCGAGTGTACCTTGGAAGCGTGTCTTCATCGTCATTGATGCCATTGATGAGTGCCCACGAAACAATCGGGAACCATTTGTGCGGGAAATTCACAAGCTGGCAACGTCTGCATTCTCCAGATTTTCCATTTTTGTTACCAGCAGAGTGGAGGAGGATATACATAACATCTGGGGCAACGTTCCTGCTATCTCTCTCATTAAAGAGGCTCAGAGTGTTCAGAATGGCATACGAATATTGATCAAGGCGAAAGTGAACGATCCTCAATCCCGGCTTGCAAATTTACCAGAGCCTGATCGTACACGTATATCGTCGACTCTGTTGGAGCAAGCCAACGGCATGCAAGTACTGTCGTTACTTCCGTCTGAAATCTATTGAGTTCTGGATAGGTTCCGCTTGGTTGAATGCCAGCTGCAGTTGTTAGCAAACGCAAAATTTCAAAAGGACATTGATGAGATACTCGAAAATCTTCCTGCAGACTTGAATTCGATATATGGAAGGATTCTTCAAAGTGTCAAAGGAGAGGGAAAGGAAGCTGTGCAAATAGTTCAGCGCACGCTTTGGTGGTTGGTGGGATCTCATCGGAGGTTGCGTCTTCAGGAGGTCGCGGACGCTGTTCTGGTAGAAGCGGGAAGAGACTCACCGAACATGAACCTGAAGCTTCTTACCGACAGAAATCTTTTGGAGATGTGCTCAAGTCTCGTCTTCCACGATCAACAGACAGATATTCTGACTTTATCCCATGCTTCTGTACAGGTGCAGAATATCATTACCATGATTGACATCAAGGCTGATTCCTATCGCTAGGATTTTCTATTTTCTGACTATATCAAAAAAATTGCACATGGGAAATACCATATTCCGTCATTCTCATTCCTACACAAACACACCGCTGGCCTTATTTCCACATATCTTCAATATAAGGAATTCCAGAGTGGGCCGTGTACAACACTGAAAAGCCTTAACCAGCGCCTGAAACAGTACCCTTTCCTTTTCTACGCCATTTCAAAATGGGATTCACATGTCGTCAAAATGTATGAAACATGCTCCCAGCCAGGAGAACGGTCTCCTGACGTTCACACATTCCTTGCACTTTTCGACGATTCAGAGGAGAACATACTCGCTAGGCGTGCATGCAGACAAGTCGAGTATTTTGACGGAGAACCGGAAAATACTCTCAATGATGGTAAGCTGAAGCATAATGAGCTTTTGGATCTGAACACTCACAAAATCTCCATGTTGCAGAGTCAAAAGATGACTTACCACGAGATGTTGGGGGTTTTGTCCTTCCACGTAGCAAAAGTTGGAAAGACTTGACAAAAACCACCTCCCTTGAAGAGTTGGATCATATGGTCTATCCTCTTGTATCCAAAGGGCCAGCAACGCTGGTGCAGGACCTCCTGCGCAAGCTTCCGCAGTTCAGAGAGCGCCCGTTGCTCGACTATGGAACACCCTTGATGATTAGCATTGCTGATGGCAAGCTTGACACCGTCAAAATGCTTTTAGCAGACCTCCGGGTGAACATAAATGCGCGTGCTGAATATTCTTATTTTAAACTTGCATCCCCAATCTTCGTCGCGATTGAATGCAGAAACATCGAGGTTGTCGAACTACTTTTGAACCATAGCTCCGACACTGTGTTTACCCCGAAACCTGGTGTTGAATGGGACTCAGAACGTGATTATCACTACATCATCATTGCAGCTGCCCAACGTGGGCATGCAGACATCCTCAGTGTTTTAATTCGTCACGGGGTCGATGTGAATATCAGGTCCAGTATCACTGGCGATACTGCATTACATGCGGCTGTCAGGTATAGCCAAGTTGAAAGCGTCAAGGTTCTCGTCGAGGGGGGGTGCAAAATCAATCCCAAATCTCTGGGGAAAACACCCCTCGATTTCGCTCTGGAACAACAGTCTTTGGACCTTGTCCGATATTTGCTGGCCAATGGGGCTTCGCTTCGTGAATGTTTGCCTTCTCTTTTGAAAGACCTGCAGTGGGCAGTCAAAGAGGAATGGTACAAGGAGGCGCAAGAATTGTCAAAATCCATACATTCGGATGGTGTGTCGGGCCTCCTGGAGGCCAGATCATGGATTGTGACTTCTACTGAACACGAGTTTGGCTGGGTTGTCAGATTCTCCAGTCGGGCGCCTTGTGTCTCTGTCACTTTACCGACTGCTGGTATCCCTGAATACCCAGTTAGGCGCATCATTTTTACTATTGTATCCCATGTGACAGTCAGAGCGTGGACCGGACAAAAATTTGAAAACACATATATCGGCGAAGACATTTGGTTTGAAGCCGAAGCAGAGTCTAACGCTTATGTGTTCAGGCGAATTCGGGCAAATGTCCGCGATGTCCCAGGGAGTCAGACTCACGTCATTGTGTGGGATCATGAGGATGTCCCATCTTTCGTCAAGGAATGGATGGCGAAAATCAAATCAGGGGATAAAATCACCGTCTATGTGAATGCATGGAGCACCCCGTGGGTTATTTGTGTGGAGAGTATCAAGATAGACGTCTATTCAGAACGGACCCAATAGGATGTTAACTTACATGCTGTCGTGCTCGTTTGGTCTTCTTGCTTGTCATTACGATCATCTACTTCTCGAACAGTGTGATTCCATGTCTAATACCCGTACTTCCTTCTTATCTCACTCAACTCGCTACTTTGGACTTTCAATAGATTATATACCACGTACCTTGTATTTAGCACCTCGGCGTATGCTCCTACACAGACAAAGAGAGTCAAGGTGAGATTATCTTGCATACCTGTTGTCCAGCACCATACTTCAAGTTAATCATAGTTAGTATTGTGTGTTATCTTACATAGTAGGCAAGGGCTGGGATCTTCGATAAGGCTAGGTAGGTAAGTTCAGTCAGATGTCACCGAAAAAAAGTTGACCTTAGGCATCTTTTAGCTAGAGTTTCCCTGGTGGATTGACAGCATATAAGTATGTATGAAATATATTTAATCACCTGTAATGACAATTTGAATGAGACATGTGCCCAAGAATGACCACAGACCACAATGAATGCCCTCACAAGACAAGGACGACACCAGGATGACACCATTGACAGTTTCATTAGCACTGCTACAGTTACAGAATCCCGCTGAGGGAGTAGATCAAGGGGCTCCCAAATTGCATAGACATAATAAGAGAACACATGCTAGTTCAAGAACTTCACTTCTCACCACCATTACGCACATTTTTTTGTCACTCCCAATACATACCTGTTCTTGTTGTGTCTTGTGAGGATTCAGCGCTAAGGACCTTTCACTTTGCTTTGAACTCTGAACTGGTTGCTAACCTTACAACAACTGGCATGAACACTGTACACGCGCTTGAGTCTGAGTGATCACCATCAGAAAAAAGCCAGAAACTTTGTCAAAACTCTCAGTCGGCTCGCTTAGTGAGACCTTTGCTCCAGAAAACAAGAATTGCTTAATTCGAAAAGAACATGAAATATCCTTGTTGTATACTCTACAGTGCTCTCCAATGAACACGAGTCACAGGAACTGGCCCAGGTGCTACCTGGACCACAAAACCAAGTCGCAATGGAGACGTCCGAGTGAAGTGAAGGGTGCACTGCACACGTTAGAACCACAGATGGTCGAGATGCCTGTCTGAATTGAGGCCCAGGCAGCCCGATGTGCTTGCGATGCTCCCCCCTCCCTCCCCCTACATTCACACACACATTATTTATCAAACGGTGCGTTCTGGATTGGAGAAGCATGATATCGTAGAGATAGCTCAGGGATAGGAGATTCATGTAGACGTCTGTTTTGGTGTAATATTTGGGGTCGCAAGAGGCAATGGTTTCTTTTCTGCCAGACCCATGACCTGTGCATGGTACTGTCTGGCCTTGGCCGCACGATCCGTGGGAGGGTGCTTCGCCAAGCTATCCGGACGCTTCTCCTGGCGGACTTGTTGGTATTCCTGTTTCTGGCCTGCCCACCACTGGGACTCTGTTGAGTTGAGCCCGCTCGGGAAGAGCTCGGTGAGTAAGGAATTGCCGACATGGGGATAGTCCTCCTCGAGGTCCATGAGAGCGTCCATGACCACTGGCTGGCGGTACTCTTCGACGAGCTGCAAGTGGATGCCGGTGGTGCCGAGTGGGCGCTCCGAGCCGGCGACGAGGACGTTCTGGACCATGCCGAGACAACCGACGGCAAGGAGGTACCACGAGTCCTGCTTAAGCGCTGTGACGGTGATGAGGAAGACGATCCAGAGGGTGGCGAAAGCGAGCGACGCAAGTTGGGTGAAGAAGAATTCAGAGCTGGTGCCGTTGGCGCGACGCCGCATCCTGGGAGGCTCTGCGGCAGCCAGATCTTCAAGATCTAGGCCAACCCCACGTCCAAGGATGACCATGACGTATCGCGTCCCATTTCCGCCGGTGAGAGTGAGGACCTTTTTTGTGTTGCGGCGGCAGGCCCATTTTTCTGACCGCCACTGTGGGAGAGCGCCGGTGGCTAGAGCGAGGAGGGTGCCTGCGCCGGTAATGAGGAGAATGGACCAGTTTTTATGGAGGGCGCAGGGAATGGTGGCGACGGCCAACTGAACGGCGATGACGAGGAGACCACTGTACCAGCAGAGGTCACGAGTGGGTACGCCTGCAGCCTGTGGGTCAACAGCATCGAATACAGCGATGGTGATGCCAACTTTGGCATAGAGAGGTGTCTGAAAGTCGCGCAGCAGGCGGCCAAGGACCCAGGACTTGTTGTCGCGTTTGTAGGCGTTCTGGGCGTTGATGACGAGGGCAGGGTAGTCGGGTGGAGGCAGAAGGCGACCATCACCAAAGACGTTCATGAGCGCATTGAACGAGTATGCTACCCAGCCAAAGCTGAAGGGAATCGGCGTGAATGGGCGGCCTGCAAGCTGGGCCAGAGCCTTGAGGACGACGTCGCCGCCAATGATGAGCAGAATGGAAAGCGTGTCGGACGGGTTCTGCCATGTAGCCTGTATGGTCTGTGAGATGGAGTCTCTTTTCTGCATGGGAGAAAGCAAGGTGCAGAATTACATCACCATCAACACTACCATCAATACTTAACCCCAATTGAATACCAAGTCTACTTGAGAGCAGATAAGTTACCACCTGCGGCTCGTTCAATACCAGCAGCCATCCTATCCAGTCTATGCTCCTCCTCGCCGACCATAAATTCGGCCACGAACCGTGCCATTGCCTTTTCTCCAACCTCACTGTGCGCTCGATTTCCCCAGCGCCAATCGTACCTAACCCCAGAGTCGTCGTCTGCCTGCGTGGCTCGCACCCGCTTGCCTTTCCCTTTCTTCCCGTTCCCCACAGCCACCCGCTCCACATATCCCTGCCGGATGAGCGTGTTCATGTACGTCTCCATTGACATGCTCTTGTGAGTCGCGTGACCGTCCAACTGGACCGATCCCGTCATTGGCTGCCGGAGTTTCTTGAGATGCCCACGGAGCTCTCCGTCGCTCAGTGCTCGCCCGCTCACCAGGATCAGGGCGAGGATGATGTATAGGATCCCGAGCGACTCGATCTGGTCCGTGTGGCTCCACGAGATCAAGCTGCCATACGACCGCAAGTCTTCCTCTTCGTCCGGCATCTCCTCTTCTAGAATCTTCTCGTTCACCTGCGCTGCCTCCTCGATAATCACCGGGTCCAGAGTCGAGCGCAGAATGTAGCTCTTCGATCCAGTAGCGGCAGCTGACATCGTCTAAGCCAGGGAGAGCAAGCACGACACCTAGTAAGCGCACCTTTCTTTTTGATTCCAACTGCCTCGATGGCTTCCCCACCGTCCTTGTCCAGTTCTCCCCGAGCACACAGCTCAACCAGCTCCATCCCAAACGTGTTCCGAAGCGTATTTTGTGCCAACTGAAGCACCTGATGGAAAGCACGCCCGTTAGAGCCAAGTACTGCAACCACCATCAGAACTGCCGCAACCATAACATCTAAGCTTACCTTTCTTCGTGATCTCTTCTCTCCGCAATGGATTCCGCTTGTGCTCTGCAAACAATGCTAGCCGTACCAGCTGGTTCGATCTTCGTACCAGGTCCTAAGTCGCGTCAGCAACACGAGAAAACCAATGCTAGAATCACCCACGTCGTCGTTATCGACGTCCATAGTTCCGTTCCCATACCCTTCCTCTTCCTCGATTTCTTCTTCTCTAGTCCTCTGAGTCGCTCTTGTCTGCGACTGCCCCTGCGTTGCGCCTCGACGAGTGCCTGCACGGCTCATGATATCATAAGGATGAGAACGCATTGTGATGTCACCTGTGACATAACGTGTTGTGTGCCGGCCCTCAATGAGCCCAGTCACTTTTCGGCTTGATTGTGAATTGAACTCACCGAAGTCAATGTCAAAAGCCTTCACATCCTACGGCGATGGTCTCCTTCCTTCTACCCACGTCAGTGCTCCTGCTACAGCTCCTCAACTCCAATTGTACACCACTCTGCATTCAATTCTCTCCCCTAGGAGGATTCGTTTTCAAGTACGAGTTGGGGATGACCCGCCCGGGCCTGGTTGGGGCACTTTTGACACAGCTAGCCGAGTTCTATCACCAGTCAACTACCCCTCTCGAGCATGAGTCCGCAAACCGCTTGGCGATGCGACGCTCGACCCGCCCATGGCTTTCTCTCCCAACTCATTTGGGAAGCTGACAACTTTACATGCACCTGCGAGTCCCCAATTAATCACAGGTCGCTGTATTTCTGATGACGGTATATCGTCGATCTTGGAATGTGCAGTGGGCGACAGCTTGGGCATGTCCGGTTTTGTAAAGGACTCGAGAAATGCACCATGCCCGCCTGTACAACGGACACCTCTAGCTACTTCAATTGGTATGGCATGGAAGGATGCCATTTAGCTGGCTCTGAAATCTCGTATATCGCAATACCTCACGTCTGGGCTGATGGGATTAAATCGCGAACACAACCGAGCCTGAGGTGGGGCCTTTCCCACACGCCAAATCAACGGACCGCCGCGTATTTCCTGTCCACCGATTACGAGCAATGGATTTCGGATAGATACGTGTTTTTCGGGAAAGAGGTCTCTAGGTGTAGATTCGTCAGCGTGCCACCAGCTTCTTGGCTCTGAGTCTGCTTCTTCGAGTTTAGGAAGCGTGTAGTGATATCATCATTTTCATCCCGAGAGTAAAGGTTGAACGAGTGAGAGTTGGGGATGGGCACCCAGGGCGGACTTGGTTGTTGTGGCTACAGCGTTGTCTCTCGCAGGACTCGGACTTGACTCGCAGACAGATGCTTGAAATTATCGACTCGGAGATGCCTTCAAGTTCATAGCCCTGGCACAGATGCTACTATCGATTTCGTGTTCCAGCCACCTCGGTACTTTGTCACGGTGTTCAGGTTGCGCCTCACGCCACTTGGGTCTGAATCCTTTCTGTTTCTGTTTCTGTTTTTCTATTCTTCCGGACGTTCCGTTCCCCTGTCCTTACCGATCAGTGTAAGTATATACTTTTGTCGGAGTTATACCACGGTTGCTTTACGTCCGCTGTCTTTCAGGCTGTGCGAAACCAGGGCCGTGATGCAAACGGATGAATGAGCGAAGGGTTGCCGGCGGTTGAAGACCCGGAGGTTGCATTGGAAATCGCGCGTTTACAGACATGCGCTTGAATGAATGCGTTGTGTTCCATACTGCCATGCCGTATAATCAACGACGGCAGAGATCCCCAGGTTCGTGTTGGATGATCTTCCTTCGACAGGGAGATAGACACTACATTCCGAGTTTCAAATATTCATTTACGCCGTACCTATGAATAACTTATTACTTTTCTTGTTGCCAATGATTCCGAATTCCTCCAGAAACAATAGGAATTACTGGTCAAGGTGACCTATTAAAAGATGTTATTCAAAAGAAGGAACGTGTTATAGGTCCAAGTGGGTCCAGATTTCTGTCTTTCGAAACCCTAACCCCGCACTGCTGGCCTTCATCATTCCCACCACCATCTTATGGCGACCCATAATGCTGATGCTGCGCTCCCTACGACCGAATCCCCTGTAGACAGATATCACGTACACAGGTTTGTCGTATGGCATTGGTCACTCATCGCTGTCTGATCTTTCGACAGTACCGACGTTCTCCAAGATACTGCTCGGGTCAATGTTACGGAAGAGCATTCCAATACAGTCATTTGGTACAAGGCAAGAGAACATAGGCTTTGATAGGACTATAATGCTCATTAACACTGAAGGAAAGGTTCCTCACTGACGATGAGATTGTCGAGCATATTGTGGTGTGTCCAGGCGCATGTATGCTGTTGAATACCTTCCTCATCCTGTCTGCTATAGCATAACCCCACATCGACAATATGTTGGACCATACACAGACCCAATCGAGGCTGGTATATCAGGATACGTTCGCGGCACTTTCCTCCGGGCGTGTTCATTCCGCTGACACCCGTGCCGCCAACGTCGCCTCATCACGTTGACGCGGCCCTATCATTTCTCAGTCAAACGAACATCCCGTCTCCTAGAGAACCAGGAGAAGCGTTTACATTCCAAGAAGGCTCCTCGTCGTCAACGGTCCATTCCTATCCCCCAACACCGCCACCGCCAACATCGTCATCACCCCCCTCATCCATCAAATCCGACGAATACTTTGGAACCGGAAAATCCAAGCAGAAACCCCAGATCTCCGAGTTCATCCTCGCTCCACACTCTGCGCAGCACGTAGAGACGACTGAGGACAGTTCGATTTTCGTTCGTGCGTTCGCAGCGCTGCGGAACCACAGACCGTCGCATTCGAATTCGTTCACTCTGTCGCGCGTTCTCCAGCCGCCGGTGTCACCGCCCCCTTATGCACCTGATCCAGCGCTTGCACCTACCGCTGAGCGTCCGAAATCAATTCTCTGTCCGCCTCTGCTAGTATTCCACGATCGGACACCTGTCTACTCGGTCGCATCCTTTACGGGCACGATTGAGATCGACAAAGCCGAAGAACGATTGGTCGGCGTGGACACGAGCTTCTGGATCGCCATCGCCCTGACATATCTGGAGTTCCTTGCAGAACGAGAGGTTAGTCTCCTGTCCTGTCCCTTGTGCCGGTGCATTCACTGACTGTCCTCGTCTCAGAGCTATCTAGCTGCATTGAATGATTAAAATATCTATACCTCTATCTCCTCCGAGTCGTATACGCAATATTCGTTCTCGACCAAAAATCATTTGCTATTGCTAGGGGCCTCCCTCCTAAGATTAGATTAATACTTCGATCATTCTCCTATGCCACAACGTCACTTATTTCCTCCGACAAATATCCTTTTCACCTTCTTTCTTTTCAGCAGCCACCATGGCCATGAATCCCCATTCTGCTGGGTCCGTGCGTGCACCTAGTATCAACAATTCCTTCCAGTCAGACGCTGGCTCAGCGTCCCATGTATTCGTTGGCAGCGACGATGCTTATCTTGTGGAATCCCTATCCGACGAAGATGCCTCTCCTCCGGAAGACGATTACGATATTTTCGACTTGGAGCTAGTTACCTCTGTCGGTGCAAAGGTACGACAGCTGCCGGTCCTTTTTTGCCCACTAATTGCATTATCATCTAGCATACCGAAATTAGCGTCCGCAGACGGAATCCCACACTCACATCCAGTGGGCGTCCTACTTACAAAGTAGAGAAGAGAACCATCAGCCATTTTTTGGGCAAGAAAAATATGGAGGTCGTCATCCATCGCAACGAGGGACTCAGCGCGGTGAGCGGTTCACGGTCGCGGATGCATCCTAAAGGATACGCACCTATATTCGAAGCCCATGACGAAAACACTCGTCATATAACGATGACTGCGACACCTCAGTGTGTGCTATCTGGTACTGTTCGTGGTAGTCGCTTCACGATCTCGCCTTCCTGCGGTTCCTACGACCCGCAACACTCTAGAACTCACCGCCGCGACGGCGCCGCATACCATTTCTTCGCTCTCGTTATCTCAGATACGAATACGGGCAGCATCCCTCCTGAAGTCGCGAGCAGCGACCCGATGGGGATGCCCACGCCGCCATACCCGGGCGGCGGATACTTTGTGTTCGACGCTGACAGTCACGGGCGCAGGGAGCTCCTGTGTTCTCTGTACTGCACCAGATATGACAGACGACACCGTGTCTGCCCGGATGACATCCTCGTCGCTGAGCTCCGGCTTCCCACCCTCCCCCATACCTCCCCCTCCCGGACTCCCGCCTGGCCACGACTCTTCCGCGAGCACCACGCATCGCTGCACATCTCCCAACGCGCAGTGGATGCGTGTTTCTCTGGCGAGGACGTGAGGATCCTGGCGGCTAAGCCGGTGCCTGGGAAACGCCATTTCTTCACGCGCGACCAGGGACAGGAGATCATCGTATCGGTGGTGGCGATGTCGCTGTTGGCGATTGAGCATGATGGGTTGGGGAGTAAGAAGCGGGAGTGGCTGGCTTCACGGGAGGCGGTGGAGCGGGAGGCGCCTGGGCCGAACAGGGTGTCTGTCGCGTTGAGAGACTCGCTGGTGTCGACGCCTGAGCCGCGGCTGCCTGAAGGTACAGATTGGGGGGTCGTGTCGTACAAGTCTAAAATGAGCTTACGGCGAGCTGCGGGGTTCGCTACGAGGGAGCCGTCGTTCGCTGATGACAGAGAGAATAGCGGGCAGGTATACGGGGCTGGTTACGTGCCAGAACCGTCAAGAGAGTCGGTCGACAGCCAGATGCGACATCCCATCCCACTCGTACGCTAACTTGGACACTTTCTGTCAACTTCAACTTTGGAACATTTAAAAGTATACCCAAATCGTTGTGTGGAGTGGGGTAATGATTATAATAGCAGGCCATGTCTACTTTTAATATATGAAATATATTTTAGAACAGCTCTTCGTCACCGAACGATCTTCGTGGTTGAGCTCTTTCGTCGTCTCGGCGGCGGGCGTATTCCAACTTGAGAGACGCTCCTTCCCCTGTTCGTGTCCCGTTGAGCTTCTCTAGCAGGTCGGTAGCGCTCTCGATGTCGTTCATATGGATGAATCCTGCATGAGCTTTTTCCGAGTAGTTATTGCGCACTAGAGGACACTGATCAGGACATCTCCGGAAAAGACACAGCAGAAACACTCACTAAAGTACACGCTCACTACGTTCGCTGCGTATGGGCCCAACAATTCACGCATAGACTTTTCGTCTCCAACAAAGTCATAAAAGTACAATTTTTGATGTGGTTCTTTAGGCGCACTGTTCTTGGCCACTTGGTAGTCAATGTTCATTTGGAGACCGTCCAGCACCAAAGGATCCTTCATAAAATGATCGAAGGCTTTTTCAGCATACTCTTGCTGTGTGAATTGTACATGGGCGAAGCGCCGAGACCTGCCCTCGGAATCGTACGCTGCAATCCGTCAGAAACACAGCAAAGAAGCTAATATAGCAAGACTTGCTCACCAACATGAACCCGCATGATCTGCCCAAACTTGCCGAACGCTTCCCTCAGCTCAGCCTCTGCACCATCAGGGAACCCACCGACAAAGATCGTATCCGAAGGGCTCCGTTTCTCCTTCTCGACTCTTTTTGAAACTTTCCCGTAGTCCATGAGGGTCGGGCGACCGCCAAAGTTGAATGGCTGATCCTCGTGCGCCTTGTAAACGCTCTTTGCCTGAGAAAGCTCTGCAAAGTCAACATGTGCAAAGCCAAGTGGGAGTCCTCGAGAATTCAAGCCTGGATGCCGCGTTAAAAGTACGAAAAGAGTGAATAGACAAGCAACGCACCCAATTTTACACGGGTGATCTCGCCAAAGCTGGCGAGTTCGTACCGGATGTCGTCTTCTGTCATGTTATAAGGAAGGTTTCCGAGATAGATAGTTTGTGAGGGGACGATTTCGACCGGTACGCGCGGGTCTCGCGGCCTTATGGATGGTCTGCTAAGCTCGATTCGTGCTTGACGAGTGCCAAACACGAACGGCTCGCTCTGGTGAGACTCGTATAGGCGTTCAGCTTCCTCTGGAGACTCAAAGATAACATGTGCATAGCCCATCGGTACGCCACTTGCGTTCATCCCTACAAATCATTAGTAACTGTGCCCAAAAATATACTCTTGGCGCACCCATTTTCACGTCCTTTATGGCTCCAAAACTCCCAAGTTCGTATCTCACATCATCGTCTGTCATGTTGAATGGTAGGTTGGCTACATAAATGGTGTCGGTAGTGTTGGGACCAGTCGCCATCAGCCGTAGGGCCAGTCTCGTCGGTATTGGCATCGCTGTCCTGGGTAATGTTCGTGACACCGAAAACAGTGCAGATGTGCTTGAACGGAGAAGTCCGGCAAACATTTTGGAGGAGACAAGAGAAAAGAAACCAAGACAAATGGGAAGGTAATGGATAGGACTCAAGGCTGGTCCACGGAATAAAAATTATGTTGTACTTGTTAGTGTTTGGTACAGACGGCGTCGTCATCTCGGTCCGGCTACCCGCTCCACGTGCATGAAGAAATTTGATGCCACATTTTCTTCAACATTTCTTAGTGCTTGTGCAATCTACTACCCAAAAATTAAGACGCCTTTTTTGACCGACCGTCATTCATCATTTTATTTGTTCAACAATCGCTGTGACGTTGTCATAAATCATGATCGCAGACTCCTTTTACTGACTACTCTGGCCAAACTCTGACTGGTATAGTAGAAGGTCGGTGATCGGTACCAAATCAGTACAAAACGTTTGTTGGTAGCATTGTTCACCCGGGCTTGAAAGAATCGTAGACTGATAGAATTTAGGTCTTGACGACCATCCTCGCCAACTTGAAGTATTATTACTTGGCCTCCGAGTCAAGACTGTTTGTTAACTCTCAGAGATGATGCGGGCCTTGTGGGACGACAACAACGACAGCAAGCTTGCGCTCTTGTGATGGAGCAAAATCTTACGACACCGTTGTCGTCTACAGTACCTTCTACGCCCCGTACAAAACGGATGCCACAGGCAGCGACTGCTGAAAGTGACTATGATCCGGACCGGATTCGCCGGTCGATCACTTCCGAAAACGGCATGCTCCGTTTAAGCTCCGCGAAGGACAACAACATCCACGATGAGCGACCCGACGACCCAATCCAATTACGATGAAGTTTACACTGAACACGTAACACTCATCTGGGCTATCGACTGGGAAGCCAAAACCGTCAGTGGAGAGGCCATACACGATCTTAGGATAAAGGCTGATGGGGTAACAGAAGTAATGTGCGTGTGTTCTATTAGAATTCCGAGGAATGCTGGGACTGATGTTCTAAAGATTTGATACGGCAGATCTTGACATCAGCAAAGTCTCTGTTCAGGACGAACCGGTCACCGTGGGTCCATCGGTACGCTGGTCGTGCAGTTGTTGATGAACCAGCGTAGTACGATGTCAAAGGAAAGCATCCTGTCATGGGCTCTGCTCTTCACGTACCCCTTAGTGCCGGTCTCAAGGCTGGATCAACTGTCAAGGTCTCGGTTATGTACAAAACGACCAAGGATTGCACTGCACTTCAGTGGCTGGACAAGGAGTGAGCATTAGTGCAGGATAGATCTAGCTCTTTAATCATTCTTCTCAGGCAAACCAAAGGGAAACAATTTCCGTACCTCTTCAGCCAATGCCAACCTATCTACATGCGAACCCTTGCGCCTGTTCAAGGTTTGTAGTTTATTTCGGCTCAGCAGCGTTCTGATCACAGCACGCAGATACTCCGTCGGTCAAGATTGTAAGGGTCATCTACCCTTGTGTCCCTACCTAACCGTTTCATCAGACTTACACTGCCAAAGTTACGTCTGTTCTTCCGGTCCTTCTTTCTGCCATCCGACAGTCACCACCCTCGGACGGTCCCGCCCATGGAGGGAAAATAGTAGGGAAGGATCTTGTCGAATACAGCTATCACCAGGTGCGTCGTTTCTGTCTCTTGTTTGACAATGAATAACCCTGTCCTAGCCCGTCCCCATACCTTCCTATTTGATCGCCATTGCGTCCGGGAATGTCGTTTATCGACCCTTCCCCAAGTACGAAGACAGGAATTGGACTAGCGGCGTCTGGGCGGAACCGGAGATGATTGACGCGTGTTATTGGGAGTTCTCTGAAGACACGGGCAGGTTTTTGCGAGCAGAAGAAGACATTGTCACATCGTATAGATTCGGCGTATACGATCTCCTCGTCCTCCCGCCTTCTTTCCCTTATGGTGGCATGGCAAGTTTCCTACTCGATTGCCTCATCTCCTTCGTCTTACTCCGCACTCGCAGGAAAATGCTTGTCTCACCTTTTTGACACCCAGTAAGGCGCGCTTTCATATCTTCTAGGGTAAAAGCTGAATTTCGCAGCATTACTAACTGGAGACCGGACCCTCGTCGATGTCGTCGCTCATGAGCTCACCCATTCTTACTTTGGTAATGGTGTGACGTGCGTGATCTTCGAGACCTCCTCTTCATTCCTGACACAAGTTATAGGCATGCTCATGCGACCCACTTCTGGCTCAACGAGGGTTGGACGACCTATATGGAACGCCTCCTTTTGCAGGTCATCCACTCCCCTGCTGACCGAGGGTTTTCCTTCCTTATTGGATACAAAAGACTCGTCGATGATCTGGAGTTGTATGTGGACCGACCCAAGTACCAGCGATTAGTCATTGAGTTTGAAAAGGGTGAAGACCCAGATGACGCATATAGCACGGTTCAACATCCCTCACATTGTTAGGAACGGTGTTTTGATAAATCTTACCTTTAGGTTCCTTATGAAAAGGGCGCCAATTTAATACTCCACCTCGGTATGGTTTAAGAGCCAGACTCTTCATCCACGGATCTCATACACCTCACAGAGCGGACTGTTGGTGGCCTTGATGTCTTTCTTCCCTACGTTAGCGACTACGTTAACACGTTCATGGGCAAGAGCATCACCACCAATGAGTGGAAAGCACATCTCTACGACTACTATGAGAAACACGGCGGTCCGGAGAAGATCAAAGCGTTAGATAATATTGACTGGAATGTGTGTCAGCCTCTATTGTCACTCTTGTCTCTCCACTGACATCTCCGTGGCATAGGCTTGGTTCTACGGTGAGGGCACCAGTCTGCCAGTAACCATGGAGTACGACACCTCCTTGGCTACGAAGGCTTATTCTCTTGCGCAACGTTGGGATGCATCGCGAACCACTGAAGTCTCAAAGCTCGATTTCAAGCCCGATGATCTGAGCGATTTCAATTCCAACCAAACAGGTGCGTCTTTGACCTCAGCACATAGATTCATTATTCATGATATTCAGCGGTATTCCTTGAGCGCCTCCAATCTTACACTCCCTTCCCTTCTGATCTCCTCACGCACCTCGGATCCCTTTATGGCTTGTCAACAACCCACAATGCCGAGATCCGCTCCCGGTTTTACTTACTCGCTTTGAAGGATGCCGCATCCCCAGCAGCACCCACTTTTGCGGCTTCAGCAGCATATTGGATCATCGGCGAAGGGACAGGCGCAGTCATTGGAAGAATGAAATTCTGCCGGGATGTTTTCCGAGCGGTGTTTAAAGTTGACAAGGATATAGCAATAAAGGCATTTGAGAAGGAGAAGATGTCGTTCCATCCTATCGCGAGGAAGATGATTGAAAAGGTCAGTGCTTAGATGGCGCTACATCTATCTCCCAGTCGCTGATGAGTTTGTTAGGACCTTGGCCTTGCTTGAGCAACCTGTTGTGAGTATGTATAATGTACAATGAATACCATCAATTGGAGCCTGTTCACTATTTTCATCAATTTTGCTTGTTTCTTGTCCGTCCGAGCCTCTATTTTCGGATTCTCTTACTCACAAGTGCAACAAGCCCTGTACAGTACTGGTCCATTCATGATTCAAGGCATGTCTGTGACAGATTATTCTGCGACTCATATGGCGAGAGCTTCTCAAAATTCGTTTTCCGTTTTGAACATCACATGTGTCTTGACAATCACTACGGTCTAGTTGTTCATCTCACCTCCTCTCTGACCGCGACAACAATCGCCACTTCTGCCAAATATCATTCAATCGGTAGATGGAATCCATATAAAAGGGTCTCCCGCTACTTGCAGTCATGATGTATCTCATATGAAGGTTTTTTTTCCTGGTATTCGAAATTCCATCACGCCCTTCGAAATGGCTACTCAATCAAACTCAAATGGCTTGAGCACGACACCAGACACAGAGATGCGACGAGTGTTGGCTAAGATAGCTTAGTGTTTGCTTCATTCTGAAACACTGACGCCGATAGTGTAGATATCCTTGAACTCCGACCATTTCGATGAGTCAGTGTTTTTTCCTCGACTTCCGAGTCTCTATGCTCAGGTACTTTACGATAGCCTCTGGATACGAGAAATACTCCAATGGATGACAATACTACAAGTGCCTTGTGCACTATTATTTATAATTATAACCGACGCCACATGTGACCAAAAAACCGTCCTGAGTACTTTTAGTTACCGTAACATTTCAGTTTCTTCGAATGCCGCTCACACTCTCCGTTTACGTGCTCCATGAAACTGGCCCATCTCCAGCTACAGCATTAGTTCCAATAGTAGAGGGCTCTTCCTGGGGTGAATTAAGACTCGCCGCTACGAAAGTGCTGAAAGTCGATGCTGCTCACTTACTCCTATGGAAGGTTCGAGCGGTCTTTTTCAACGTTCGCCTATTTCGCTGACCATATGATAGCCTCAAGAACACCTTGCCTCAGGACAAGGAGGTATCGATGACTTGCGTACTCGTCTTGAGCTCCACAAAGATCAAATAAGTGCATTCTGTGACTCCCCACCAGACCTTGAATTGGTCCACGATGTGATGGCGATCAAGGAAAACCAACGACAGGAGACATTGACGGCTCTCATCGCTCAGATTGTACCCATAGTGCGACCAAGAGTACGGAAAGCCAGTGATGAACCTACAGAGAAAGGCGATGTTATGGCGGCGAAGCGTAGGAGTGAGTTGACCTTGACCGGCCCCAACGCACTCTGACTTACTCTTTACAAAGAACTCGAAGCTGTTGTCAAGGCTTCATTTGATAGTGGCGCGCCATCTGTCAATGCCAGAACTTCCCGCTACTATGAACACCAGGATGGAGAGACTCCGATTCTCGACGGTCGCTACGCTCGCGAACAAACACCAGTGCCCCCGCCCATAGAGCTGTATCATCGTGTCTTTCCCTCCTTTAGGGCCCGCATCCGTGATGAGACACTAGATATCCCCCTCAACGTTGTCCAGCTCACGGCGCGACTGATGAGAGCCGCATCTCAGATAGCACCCGTGGAGAATGCGGATTATATTTCTTCTAAAATCTTTCCGCTCATACTCAACCGTGTTATTTATCAAGCATTTAATCTGGATAGGACGGATTCAGATAGTATTGTGTGCTTCTCTCGCCATTCCCCCTGGGCCATTGCAGCAGGGGCTATAATCGAAGAAAAGGCGGAACTTGGGTCTAACTGTGATTGCTCTGTTCAAGGCTCATTTTCGTACCTCAGGTTCTGGACACAACCATTTGACCTACGAGTGTGTTTTGCATAATCTGGTCTTTTTTCTTCAAACCAAGCTGACATTTTCCTCAGCGTAAATTGTTTTTCAATGCATGCTGCTGTCCAACATTTATCATCTCCATCGCGGGACCTTGGATCGCCATTCTAGGCGCCGTCTTTACAAGTTCTGCAATCGTCCAGCGTCTAACGGACTACATGTGGGTCGGCAACAGTCGTGCCGATGATGACAGCCGGGCGTTGTTCCTTGCCCGTGTCTTTCAGTCACTGCGACTTTGCCTCAATGACCTCGAACAGTATTATGCCGGGCTTGATCTGCCATGTATCCGTACTATTCAGGATTCTCGCTTTTTTCCCGGCATCACTGAATATTGCATCGGCGCGGAAACTATCAGATTTCATTACCTCCGAGCCTTGGGAAACGATGAATCATGCATGACGTTCCTCGCGCAAGTCGATGAGGCAGAAGTGGAGCGGCAAATTGTTATCAAGTTCGTTCAACAATATGGCGTTGAGGCACACAAGCTATTGGCAAGTCGAGGAAGGGCACCAGAACTAAAGTACTTTGGCCCTATCTCCAGCGACGGCAAGTTCTCGTATGGCTCTCTACAAATGGTGGTTATGGAGTATCTTCATGGCGAGACGATCGCCCAGAAATATCATGAAGGAGGGCTTCCGAAGTCACTACGTGACGTTATTCGAGAGACTACCAGGGTTCTCCACTGCGATTCATTAGTTCATGGGGATGTTCGCGCACCGAACATTATGATTGTTGATGGAACGGGAGGAGAGGAAGCAAGGATGAGGATCATTGATTTTGACTGGGCAGGAGAGCAAGGCAAGGCCAGATATCCGTTGCATATCAGTCCATTCATTTCGGATGCACTGGGTGTCAAGGAACTTGATCTCATAACGCCTCAACACGACATGAAGATGATTGATGGCTTATAACATTGGAGCAGTCGATAGAAGTACTGCGGCAAAGTGAAGGAAAATATTATTATTACTTAATTAAGAGATGTTTTGTAGTGATTCCGCAACTATATTGAAAACTTGAACTGTGGGATATGTAGAAGAGTAAAGATATCCCTTAACACTACTTATCTTGGGTATCAACTGGGCATTCAGCTGAAATCCGACTTCCATTTACAAGTATAGTTGTAACCCTGACTTTGTATTAGTCAAACGATTGGTTACCTTATCCTTGTCTTAGGATTACCTTTTCTGATCATCGTTACCAACCTTATCTTACAATACCCTTGAGAGATGGTTGCTGGGCCAGCCAACAAAGCAACCAAGGCACCTAGCGAGAGAACCGTTCACTGTCACAAGAACCAAGTAGCACACTAGCACTGGACTTGGTTTTAACTTTAACTCGCTTCTGTCACCTAATCTTCGAAGTCTTCTGCACTGTCGAGAATACGCTTGGGCAGGAAACACCATTAGATGCCGTTGAGCAAAGCTCAACTTTAAGCCCTCTCTTCGCGGCACTGCCCTCCAGTCATTGTTTAATACTGAGATGGTGAATAAAATTCTGAGATGTGAAAGAGTTGCATCCCTCCCCCTCCTTTGTAATAGATGGAGAGCACTACCAAGAGTAACCCAAGGGTGCTATCGACCATCTGCACTAGATGTACACGCCCCTGACTGCTAGTGAAAATCCTTTAATTGACGTGTACGTGTCCCCCGACCATCAGGTGACCGTCTCCAAGGCTCAACTCGTCGTCAAGGATTCGAAGTGCCTGAGATCGTTACTACGATTTTTTCATGAGATGGATCTTCCTGGTCAATTATAGCGAACCCCGAAGCTGTATCCATTGATGAAACGATGCGTTGCTCACTATCTGACAATTATCACTGTTTCACTGGAACGGGCACCTCGGAGCCGGTAGTCGTCTTTTGGTGAGTGCTACTTGTCGAAAGAAGCACGGTCCCCTGGCGGGGTGATCATTCTCCATTTAGAAGGTGATCCACCAGTCCGGTCTAATGGGCGGCCAGATCACGTGAAGTGACCATTCGTCCTTGATTTGGTAATGTTTGTGAGTTGGACTTGAACCACTGCTACCTCCTCCGTTCTACCCTTTTCCTCTTCTCAAAAACTATGGTACGTCGTTACTCCGATTGTATGCATGCAGAATACTAAGCATTATTGGGCCACTCTAGTCTGTATCGCCTGCCGCGTTGCGCCGTCTCATGCGCGAGTTGTTGGAGCTTAAGAAGAGCCCACCCGAAGGAATTCGTGTTCAAAGTAGTGAAGACGATATGCTAGACATTGTCGGTCTCATCGAGGGTCCAGGTGAGTTCTCGAACGGATTTGGGCGTTTCAATGATACGCTCTCGGTGGCTCAAAATTTGACCCTTATCTCGCAGAGGGTACCCCATACGCTGGCGGATACTTCAAAGTGAAGTTCAAGTTCACAGAAGAGTTTCCAGCTGCGCCACCTAAATGTACGTCGTCTATTTCTTGCATCCAGAAAGTTTTATCTGACATGCGTTCCAGGCTGGTTTGCGACCAAAATTTTTCATCCTAATGTATCTGCGGCAGGCGAAATTTGTGTCAACACCCTCAAGAAAGATTGGAAATCAACCTATGGCATTGGTCATATATTAGTGACCGTCAAGTGTCTTTTGATCTACCCTAACCCCGAATCAGCGCTTGATGAGGAGGCCGGCAAGCTTTTACTCGAAGATTACCAGAGCTACTGCAACCGAGCCAAACTTATCACCAGCGTCCATGCGACACCTCGCGTTCGACCCGTAGAGTTCGACTCCCCCTCAGCTACAGAAGCAACAGCTACCGAATCTCCCTCGTCCCCACCATCTCTCGACTCGTCAACGCCAGTGAAACCTTTGTCGATCTCA
Source organism: Armillaria sp. CMW 4456 (assembly GCA_028551335.1). Classification (NCBI taxonomy): domain Eukaryota; kingdom Fungi; phylum Basidiomycota; class Agaricomycetes; order Agaricales; family Physalacriaceae; genus Armillaria; species Armillaria sp. CMW 4456. The sequence continues at coordinate 21,992 of JANDKJ010000474.1, forward strand.
TCCTCGGCGACATCCGTACCTACCTTGCCTATTGTAACGCAGAAATCAGCCACTCCGGCTCCGGCTCCGGCTCCTCATCCCCGGCCGTTGACATCATCACCGTCCAACGTGGTTGCCGGTAAACTGGGAGCACCAGTAGGCACTAAAGAACGACACACTTCTCCTTCACCTCTAGGCACGGCCGACGCCAATGTCACAAAAGTTGAGGTCGGAATGCCTGGAAACACCCCTGTATCAGGTACCAAAGCGGTGAAGCGAGCTGCCACGGGAACCGGCGCTACAGGTGCGGAGAAGAGAAAAAAGGCGCTGAAGAGGTTGTAACTCTTCGGCGGTACGTATTGCTCTATATACTTATTGATTCTGGATCTCCTCACTGTACGTCTATCTTTTCGTTGGATTAACAACTCTACACTCCTTGTTGTGCTTGATTCGTTGACTTGTCTTATTATTACCGATGATATTTATACATGCTGTACTCTACCTTGCTGTGAGTTCTGAATAGGTCAGGACCTAACTTCCGTCTTGGTCGCCATCATTGTGTCGTCTGATTAAGCGCAGCCTGTGTTAGTAGTGACCCTGGCGGGTACCTCAACTCCACTCGGCATCTCAGTCTGGCACTCGGTTCGTGTGGCTGTCCGACTGATAAAGAATCTCTCCCATTCTCTTTTCCCATTTACTCGCATGCTTGGATGAGCTGTAACTTATCGCCACCCAGGGCGCCTTCCGAGCAGCTGCGGCTTGACAGCTTTCGGATTCTTAGCCGACTGTTATTAGTTGTCGAATTCAAACCATGGTTCGACCGTGAACCGCGGTGTAGCGAGCCGGACCAGGCTTATCGCATACTGTGGGAGTGTTTCTCGCTTGGGGCGCCATTGTGGACCCTCCTGAACCTCTTGTCGCCACCGTACCACTGCGTCACATTTGAATTTGAACTACCGATGGACGAGCGGGTCGCGTTCTTTACACAGTTCATGGATCGCGTCCGTTTGTTGGAGATCCAGGGCTTACTCCCTTATGGTGAAGTCCTTCGCGTTGATGACGTTTTTGGGAGGTCGATCACTGGGTATGCGAGGGTAAGCTTGTGGTTTATGTGCATTATGGCTTCATCCAGTATCCTTACAGGTGTTGAAAACAGTACAGAGTATTCTGTACGCATTGCAAGAGTCCTATCCAGGATTATTCGTCGTTCCTTACCGGTCGCAATATCAGCGCCAAGCTTTTGTACAAAATTTGCTGGACACTGAGCAGGCTCATGTGTGCAGCCTGGGTATGGTCGCGGTACGTTGCGCTTGCTCTCCCGTACATATCTTCATTACTAAGGTAACGATATTATAAGGAATCTGCCATGTTGATGTCGGAAACGACAGGCCTGATTGATCCAGGACTAGAGTGCCTTCTTGTCAATCGTACTCATCTACGTGAATATCACGATAGGGTCCTATCATCCCTGGAAAAGGTCGTCACTGCTCCTTGGCTGGAAAATTGGACTTCGATTTTCAACTCGGATCACATAACGTTCAAAACGAGAACAGTCAGCGCATATCGGTCCATATGCGTAAACTATCTTCCTATTTTCGAATTCCTCCGGGATCAGCTCCAACTTCTCGAACCGGGACTCAAGATTCATGCTCAAGCCCTTCTCAATATCCTCAGCCATCTACCTTCCAGAATTTCTGAGTATGTTTCTATCCTCTCTGCGATCTTACAGGTATCTTCCCCAACTGAACATCCGTCTTATGACTCTTTATCCACCGTCATCTTTCAAATGCATGATGCATCGGGCACCATCGATGAGATGAGTCGGCAGATCCGCACTATGTGGGCAGCGAAGATCCTTAAAGCGCGCGCATATATCTGGGACAGCAAGACCGACCCTGATTCCCTTGGTTTGCTCCTCCTCGACGACGTCCTCACGGAGGTCTCGGGAGCGCGATACGCAGTTTTCTTGTTTGAAACAGTGCTCCTTTGCTGTTTGAATGGAGCAGGAGATCTCCCACCAGCTCGATACCCGGTTAAACCATGGGAATTGGGTCCTGGTCTGAAGGGGCACTCACTTTTAAATCTCGTCCATGCTATCCCGACTAGCACTTTTTCCGTGCTCCGTACCACAGGATATGAGTCTTTTTCGATTGAGTGTACACAAACTCATTCTTTGGAATTCAACACGACTTGCGCCGCTCAAAATGAGCAATGGTGCTCGATGTTGAGGGTTTTCGCTGCGACTACTGTTGACGAGTCATGTTACGAGGACAATCTTGACAATGATTCTATTCTTTCTGGTATGTTATGTTCGTCTGATTTATCCAAGACTGGTAATAACAGTCTAAACAGAAGATGAAGATGCTGGGGGAAGACGGAGATCACATCCTCGACCATGGAGCATCATTGCTCGTAAAGGACCTCAATCAGAATCTTCCTCGATGATCCGTCAGGATTTTGGGAACAACGATATTCTATTGAGTCCTGGCTTGCTACCTACACTCTTCAACGGTACTTCAGACCTTCCCAAAAGTCCTTCATCGGGAGAAACGCACTTTACTCTTCTAAGTCTACATTTCGAAGCACCACCGACTCCACCACCAGAGTTGGAAACACGTGAGTACAAGTCTTTGTAAGACAAATCCTTGATGAATCTCATAGATGATTCGCTGCAGTTGACGGGCGTGATCCGACAATATTACTAGATTTGACGGGTAAAGTTACGCGGGAAGGTCGGTACCCTGAAGCCCACGGAGGATTCTCAGACGTGTGGAAGGGAATCTGGATGGACGGTCCACACGAACGAAGGGTAATGTGAATTTACATCACGCCAAGTAAATCTAACTCTGTCACAGGTTGCTATCAAAGTTCTGCGTTCTCGTGTAGATAATCCTGAAATGGAAGAGAAGATGAAGCTTGTGAGTATTTATATACTTCTCTGATTTGTTGCTAATAATATGTATAGCGTCTTTGGCGAGAACTGAACATGTGGAAAAAGTTGGACCACCCCAATATTCTTCCGTTACTGGGGGTTGTATCAGATGCTGGTCGATACGACGCTATGATCTGTCCATGGTTGGATAATGGGAGTGTTACCAAGTACATGGAACGATGTGGAGATCTCCTTTCCATGACAGATCGGTTGCAACTTGTAGGGTTTCAATATTTCCCTCTGAATATATACAATACTAATGTATTATAGTTGTGCGAAGTGGCGGAAGGGTTAAAATACTGTGAGTGACGAATTAAACATTGTTTTACATGTTGAAGACCGGCTTTCATGACCTAGTACATTCTTTCAACATCATACATGGAGATCTTACTGGGGTACGTGTGATCGTAGCTATTGGTAATAAGCAAGACTAATTCAACTCGGGTTATTTAGTCGAACATCCTGATCGACGATAAAGGGAAGGCACTTCTAGGAGATTTTGGCTTGTCGAGCATCGTCGCCGAGTTTGACGAGACGTCTTGTATGACCTCCGGGGTCAGCGGGGCTGTACGCTGGGCTGACGCCTCGCTGTACAAACTTCTCCTTAAAGACGATGAGGGTGACAGGGTGCCGTCGCCTACAACCATGAGTGATATATACTCATTTGGCAGCGTTACCTTAGAGGTAAGTAGAACTACTCCACCCCGGGTCAATTTAACCCAGACATTTGCAGATCTTGTCAGGTCGCATACCATACCATTATGTCCGCACAGATGCCCAAGTTATTATTGAGCTGCATATGGGCAAGAAACCGCGGCGACCTGCGCCGTCCTTCGTCACTAACGCGCAGTGGGACTTTATTCAGCGCTGTTGGGCGGACGATCCGCAGGAAAGGCCAGATGTTGGAAAAGCCTTGGCTTCTGTTCAGGCCTTGCGCTGTACAAGCCTGGATTTCAGAAGACATAGTGCCTGACCCTTGATTGCAGAAAGTACATGTGTTTTGTTGTATTTCTATCATTATTTTCCCTTGCAACTGTGAACACAGGCAATATTTCTGCTGCGCACGGAAATACGATGAAGTGTAAATTATTCTGACAGGCTTTTCGCTACAGTCTCAGAGAACTTCCCTTGTTAGCCAGCACGCGAAGGACTCCTCCCATCCTTGTGCCACTTCATCTACAGACTGAATTAACAAGCCTGTTGATCCACAGCGAACATCATTCATTGAAGGACAGTTGTTAAATGGATCTCTTGCGTGTGCTTCAGGCTATGACGCTAAATAGTGTACGGAAACTAGCTAGTAATAGCATAAGTATGGTGCCCTTGGACGTCCTTGGGAGCTGTACTATGTTTACAGAAGAGTAGCTCCCTACACTCGTAGTACTACATTGTCCGCCATTATGACATCAAAACCCGAATGTTCACGATCAAATGTCAGAAACTGGAGGGGAAAGGGGACACTAAGAGATAAGGGTACCTATTTAACCACGGGAAAAGATGTTAGCTCGTACTGCTCTCCGTCTTTACGACTTTGCTATAAATAATATAAGTCAATCTGGTACAAGAGATGGGAAACGGACGCGCCGGTGAATCGGTATCATTGTCGTACCGCATCTGGGTATCACATTCTACATGAATTGCAAGTTCGCCGGGCTAGATTCCCATAAATATTTCTGAACCAGAAAACACATAGAAGTACTTACCTTGGCAAATTCGAAGCGAGCTGCACGAGATCCAGTCGACACAATCTCAGTCGATAATCTCGGCAGGCTCGAACTTGAAGACCCGAGTTGTTTCCTCGAACTTAAGACTGCCTAGAATTGTATCTATTAAATCGAGTTCAACTCCTACGTCAATACTACTTACCAAGACGGAAATAGCATATACTGCGACAACACTCCACTCAGCTACGGACTACACAAGAGAGAAAGACATACCTCGGCAAAGAATGGTATAAATTGCGGCAGAAAGCAGGGAATGAGGCCAAGCAACCTGTATATGGCGTCAAAAACAAGGATCGATGATGGGTATCTGACAGACCTCTGTAACAAAACAAAAGACCCCGACAAGGCTAAGCTCATATATAAGACTCGCGACGCAGAGCTAGATAGAGGCGAGTACCTGGTCAACAAGCCGCTATTCAAGACCCATAGTATGAATTTGTCCACAAGGCGATCTCTTATGTATAAATATCAGCTACATATCCTGGCCCTCAAATTGAAAATTCATACTGTGCACTCGAGGGCGTCTTTCTGAAGTGCATGAAAAGGAGAGACGCTGTGATAAACTATGAAAGTGTCAGAATACCGTCGAGAGAGCTTCGTTTCGCACATACAATGTTGGCGCTGTATCCGATAACAAGCAGCTCGGCAGTGTCCTATGTAGTATATGAGACCACGCCGAAGTGTAGCATGGAGACATGTTACCTTCAGCTGTAAGAGCTCCGCTAATGATTTAAAGTGAACACTAAATGCGCTGCGTCAGCATCATCAAGCGTAAATTCCAATAGAAGCCCACCTTCTGCTAAAATAATCTGTGAAAAAAGGAAATTGTCAAGGTTCAGCGATATAGATCATAAAAATCACTTGCAAAGGGTGACTCCAAAGTTTCCGGCGACTAGAGCCGCCTGCGCCGAGTTAATAAAAAATCTGAATGAGCACGTTGCGAAATCCTCACGATTATGACACTCAAAACCTTGTTCTTTTGGCTTACTGGAGCACGAAGTCAGAAGACACGAGTTACACTCGGGGATATCGAATACGCACCTACCCACACCCGCCAGGTAAAAAAGCTAACAACAACGAATGAGGCCATCGATGATCTGACATAAAACATAAGCACCTACCCCTGGCAAAGAAGCCCTTGTACCGCCTTCGATAATGATGAATGGAGGCTATTCAAAACCGAAATATAAGTAGGCTCTCACCGTGAGGAGTATCTGTGATAGGAAACTCCTACAGCCGCGTCGTAAACGAGCTACCGGTGTGGAGTTTAGACTAAAAGGACTCACCAAAGTAGTCGCATCATTATTGCCGGATCGGAGAATCCCTTCACCAAGTACATATAGAGGGCATGCGTGATGAAGACTTGATGGAGCGTATCAATAAAGCTGGGTGCCGTCATTTCAGAGTCGCTGATATTGTTTTGAAAGGTTTGTACTTACCACACCACTGACACCTATGAGAGGCGTCCAAAATTAAATGTGAACAATCGGACGATTGATACTCACGATAGCTTTGTTGATAGCGCGATCTTTAGTGCGATCCTGCAGCCTTGGTGAGCATGCGAAAGAACAGGAGAGAGATACAAAATGCGCACTACAAAGTATTCCCAAGTACAGAGCACTGTGACTCCTTGGAAACTACATAGTTGAGATTGGTGAGGATTGGCAACATTTCAAGATCATTAGACTGCTGACCACGCTGAAATTCTGACAGACGAAATGAGATGAGAAGATACACCAGCTGGGGATTTTAAAGAACTCGTACACTGTACATATCAGAAGCGCCCCCATCTAAGTTTATTGAGCACTTATTAAGGATACATAGGCATGCTGAATACTCACCGTATCATCAGGCGCTGCAGTGGAAGCTGTTTCGCTCATTTCGTCCTTGAGCGGATCTACTAGAAGACAGAGTGATATGTCGTTTTCAACGGAACGGTTATATAGACCGCAACTTGAAAAAAAACTTTAGTCTCCGTAGAAGGAAGTCGCATAGAGCAACAGCCCTTATGGTTAGATAATATACGGACACTTTGCATCAGTATTGATCATCAAAGTGAATGAATTGAAGAGCACCTGGCAGCTCAGATCATATCAAGAAGCCTAAGCTCGTACCATTTTTGGTAGTACAAGTCGATGCTTCTCCGGTTGTGGTCACTGTTTGCTGCTCTAGACTCTGGTATCATGAAGGGTAAAATTAAATGTTAAAGAGACTGAATTGTGAAAAATTCCGGTAGTGGTCGGTCCGGGTCGGGGCCACGTCAGGTAGCGGCATTTTTTGTCTATGTCTCTCACTGTAGTACGAACTTTCCCGATTTAATGTTATCATATTGCCAATGGAGCTGCTCTTTTCTGTATATCTGATAGAAGCACAGGAAGAACACATGGTGGTTTTGGATCGCAGCAACGAGGAACAACGTCTTGGTTAGATTCTGATGGGTAGTACCGCCTGGACTGTATCGGGTCAGCCCCCGGGCCGAAATATCCCCATGGTGCGCTTCAGTCTAAGTAGGACTTCGCGGCTCTCCGTAATTCGATAGGAGTTTTGGTGGGTTTCCGGTCTGTGATCTTCTGGGAAATTTTTTAGGCGGAAGCTCTATCTGAAACAGATTTACATCAGGATTCTTGATGACTTTGTCTTCCTGGCACCATATAGCTGGTCCGGGGCGTTACCGTTATCTGTGTCATCCTAGAACTAATGCATACTTCCAGATGGTTCAGTCTACCATTGATACTGTAGGCTCGCCGAAATACCTTCACTACGAAGTCTTATAGAAGCCAATCCTGTTATCTTCACCTAAGACCATTTGATCGAGATTGATGGCTTCCCTGGATTCATTACCGGTACCGGAAAGCTGTTAAATATTTCGGTTGGAGTTCTCCAAGGGCATAGTTGGTGGCGACAGGCGTTTTAGCCCATAACGAGAAATCTACGCCCGCTCCCTTCTAAATCGATTGTTGTTCTACGCTATTAAAGCGAGCAATTTCGCGCGGAATTAGTATAACCGCTCTGGTGTTTACAGAATTGGCATACTCCGTAATGCTCACTGATCTGCTTACTTCACCGCATTGTACGTACCTCTGCATGCAAGTCCGAGAAGTGTGGAGATGAGTTGACTCCGATACGAAGGTTTCTGCGCCCGCTCAACATAAACTTCTCGAGATGAAGATGAGAGTCAAAATCACCTGTCTCTACGTATACCTCACTGTTCCATTGCCAATTTCTTGAATTGACACGTTGGATGAAAAGACCATAGATTCTAAGGATGGTCCAGGTCGAGATTCTGGGCTAACTAGAACCACTATTAAGCTTTCAGCTCTACAACCAACCCTGTCAATACTAGGCTAAGAATTGATAGAATGGAACACTTGCAGACATACTTACATATATATTTGCTATAAAACCAGCTCATTAATGGCGCATATAGTCACCTTCACGGAGTTGCGAGTCGAAGATTAGGAGGTGTGCATACATCGAGCCAAAGAAATGTTGCGAACATGCGAGAAATCCTGTACCGCCGTGAAAGTGTTTCCAAAAAATATTTTTCAAATAGAAGCGGTGTTGGTGTAGTCAATGCCTGCAGAGATACTACATCCAAGAAAATGCAGAGAGAATATACAAGGACGCAATGACGGTATGATTTAACGTGATCTAGCTGATGAAATCGGTTTGGCTAGGCTCGTGACCAGCTGTTTCGGCACGTGGCTGCGCTTATCACGGATATGCCGAAACGGCTGGTCCAACTTGTAACGATTTTGGCAGGACCCGCCAAATGTGAATGTGGACTTGATTTTTTGTCGCCGTTCATCCCTCAAAAAAAGTGCCAAAATTGATATAATAAAAAGTCATTTTTTTTTGCGATTTTAAGATGATTGAGACCAACTTGTTTTTTCAGGTGACATGAAAAAATTCCAAGTCCAAAATCTAGTCTACCTTGAAATCAGCCTCTGTTTGCTCCTCTAGCTCTTCTTCATACTCTTCATCTTGATTGTTATCAAAGATGATGCAGGTGGGTTCTCAGGTCACATAGAGAGGTGAAAGAGGCAGTGCAGTCGTCGAGGTGACCAGCGACAGCAGGGTGAGAGCAGAAGAAGAGTTTACATATGGGTAAAGTTAGGCGCTGCAATCGCACGGACCTGGAATTTTTTGGTTTTACCTCAAAAAACAAGTTGGTCTCAATCATCTTAAAATCGCAAAAAAATGACTTTTTATTATATCAATTTTGGCACTTTTTTTGAGGGATGAATGATGACGAAAAACTAAGTCCCCACTCGCATTTGGCGGGTCCTGCCAAAATCGTTACAAGTTGGACCAGTCGTTTTAGGATTCTGTCCCTTGATCCCGTGACAGTTTCCCTAAAACGAACTGGTCACGAGTCTACGGTTTGGCGTCCAATGGTGATGCGCACAGGTCACGCTTCAATATCGTGTGTGTTGTTCATGCTTAACTGGTTTTATTGGCTGTTTACTGAGATACAAGTCACTCCGTTATGGTGCCCCTGCCGGCTTGGAGATGTTGTTTCATAGTGAGAAGAGCAGAGAAAACTAGAACGACACAGAATGAGGAAAGAACAGATATGGAAGCTACAGGTCGGCTACAGAGGGTCTGGACAGGGGATTCTTTGAAGGTGTTGGTTGCGGTGTTGGTTGCGGTATTGGATGCTTCGGCCGGCTAAGTCCGAGCACGCTCTACCTTTTACGGCTATCATCTATGCATCACCACCGCCGGGCGTTATCACGCTAAAAACTATTGATGAACCACCTTCACGGAAATGTCCCATCTGCCTTAGATTTTGTCAGCCACACTTCAATGCAAATTCAACTACATGGACCGTCACCGTCACTGGCAGACCGCAGGCTCCTCCAAGACCCTTTCGTTGCAATGAGCATTGCCTAGCTCAATTCAAACTAATGCAGACGATGTTAAAAAAACGATGATCAATTTTGAGAGGGTGTATCTTGAAGATCTGCCCAATCTGAAGGACATCCGCTTGGTTCCGAGGACGTTGACGAATGTCGCGCCAGTGAATATTTCTTTTCATGGTTCAAGAACTAGCATCGTTACGTGTTGGACGCACTAGTTCAAGGATATGAATAGCGTCAATTACAGATGTGAGTAAATTGCTCCGAGTCTTAACCAACCTTCTCAAAGGCTGCGTCCCAATGAAAGTTTGCTTCCCATTTGACTCTTCACATTCGCATCATACCTTCAGGCCCTATACAGCGTGGATATCTGCCAGTGTTCACCTGGAAATCTCCCAGCTATGTGTCATATGAAGAAAGAGACGCCACTGTGGTGCTGGCTGAAGGTGAGTAACTCATATATGTTCCTGGAGAGCCACCTTACCATTGACAGAAGATACCGAAGACCCTGACTCTATCTTCTTCTCAGTACAAGTGCTGTGATGCTACGTCCACTACCGTCTCCTGCTTTGGCATGAAAATTTTCAGCTTGTCGTCTGTCTAGCCCAAAATAATATCAATCAGACCAGCAAGTCGTCGAGGTCCCTTTCATTCTTGTCCGTTAGGCCTCAAAGTTGATGCCGATGATGCCCGGGAGGAGATGGTCTACATCATTGAGAAGGTTCGACTTGATTCTGGCTGGCATGTAATTAGGCATTTACGATACAAGTTCATCAATGGGATACAAGATGAACAATACTATTTCTAGTCCAAACACGTGAACCAATACTCACAACGTTGCCTTTACACTTCTACCTTTCTCGCGCTCCAGCTTTGATAATGGACCGTTTTACGATGCCTCCGAGATATTCGTGGTTGAGCGAGAGAAACTCATCGAGCTCCGCTTGACGCTCTGGACTTTGAGAGTTTGCCTTCTCCTGACAATACCCTTTTCATCCTCTCCCTTAACTTCCGCCATCACGACTCCCAGCTTCTCTGCATTCGGGTGCTCGTGGAACATGTCAATAGCCGATGGTTCCAGCAACAACTCAGGCCGCGCCGGATCTGAGAATCGTTCTGCAATGCTCGCCAGTGGGTTCGTAAGGCGAAGCTGAACGAGTTCAATAGCTGTAACTCTGTGTTCCTGTCCGCCGCTCTTTGTGACTACGATCTCCCGAGACGACAACGTCACCAAGGAGATGGTTATCACCAGTGCAAGAAAGGCATAAGTGTAGAGGATAGCCACTACGGTTGATAAAGGTGCAAAGGGATACCTACTAGCACTCTTTAGAGCTATAGAACTGCCACTTCCGGTGGTCACGTCGCGTTCAAAGAGAGGCGATGCGATGGCTATTGTTGCGTAAGACATATTTCGGGAGAGAACTGCATTGAATGTCTCTGTGGAACATGTGATGGAAGCCGTAAGAGTGGACTTCAGGTAGCTAAGAAAGCTGTCGTGATAGCCAGGATCAAGAGCTAGAAAGAGAGCAGACGTGGTGTCGAAGTTAGATGGGACGCGATTGTCTGCAATTGTGTATAGGTTGTTTTCCTCGAGAGTACTGTAAGAAAGTGAAACGTTATACGCGGTCATGTTGCATGTACTCATGTACACGAGGATTATTTCTTCTACTGGTTGATACCAGCCAGGTAAATTGTGAGAGGGGACAGGGACTTCGCCGTCATCCCAGCTTAAGGCGACGAGTACTCCGGTTGGATTCAAGACGGAGTCGAGATAGAATCCTTCAGGTGAAATTATATTGTCCGTTAGATTGAGTCTAGTAATATTTCCCAAAAGGTTGTTAGTACTGATGTTGAAGGCAGGATTGAAAGAAGGACAATAGAGATTCCAGTGTAACAGATCATCACTGACAACTGGATGGCAATCTACCACAGGCTGACAGTCAGTAATAAGCCCGAAAGAATTGAATGTAAGGTTATCAACATTATCAGGCATGGCACTGGGCACGATGACCGCCGTGTCGCCGACCATGACAGACCTTGACATGGAGCTACTGTTTGTGAGGACGGCAGTCCCCTCAGCAATGATTTCCCCGTAATTGATTGTACAAAAACCACAACTGCCGTACAAGTCCAAGACGTCCGATATCTGTACCGGACCTGGACACATAGTGTGGTTGATCTTTGTACCCGTACCAGGCATTGATTCCACGTCGATTTTTGTCATAGAAGTATGGATGAAGGTGCTTGTAGTAGTGTGCAGCCATAAATCTGCGACACTATAAGTTATTAGTATCCGAATGCTTCATCTACTACACCGGTGAACGTACGAGAGAAGGCGATTCAATACAATGGCCAGGACGAGGACAGCAAAAGACAAAATCAAGCTAGAGGGCACTTGTGATGATCGTTCACGCCCACGCTTCAGGTACTGCCCTGTCTCGTATACGCTAAAAATATTCGCCGATCCACATAATTTGACCAGCAGGCCGTACTGCGCTGCAGTTGGCATCGATTCTGTGCGCTCCTTTTCCTGAGCAAGGATCCACATTGAAGCCAGACGATAACCCAGCGAACCAAGAAGAAATGGTACAGTGAGAGAAACCAGCTGCGCCTACAAGTACATTGTTATCGCTTAACAGAAGCAGAGGAGAAATAGGACTTACAGAAACAGCTGATATAGCCAAACCGTACATCGTTGTATCAGACTCCAAAGAACCATCGTCAAGCTTGTGGGGTGCGGTTGATCCCTCTATTGCGACGAGAGCATTGTGAAAGTAGTGATCCTCACTGGGTATGTGGAAGTCTATGCGGCAGGATTGGAGCCATATCAATAGTGCGGATGCGAGTCCGGCACTAGCGATAAAAATCAGGATACCCGGGATGATGGTAACAATCGATATCCTCCTTCGACCGCCGTAAGAGACGCGAGCCTGAGGTTTAGAGCTGTCATAATCTTCCAGGAGGCTGACGCTCGCTGAGTCGGCGGAGGGTAAGGGAGCGATGTACAGGAGAGGGTTGGGGGGTGAAGACATTCTGTTGCCAGATGCTACCTTGATGTGAGCCTCTAATATAGAGTTGGAATTTGTGCAGTGCAGTTATTTCTGCTTCTGCAAGATATCTACGAGGCACTGCATTGGTCATATCCATCTTTACAGCATACAAGAGTATTCATAAGCACAAAATGCTGTTGACAGTGCCAAGCCGTGTTTCCACGGTAAGACAATACTCACTCAGAACATGATGCATGAGACGTTACAGGATAACCGCTTCAGCCTGGTCATACAAGCAGGTAACTGGTATGAGCGTGACCACGAGAGGAACGTCCAGCGCAGATGCTGATACCAAGAGTTTTTCCCAACCTATCCTGGGCCAATGAATGCAAAAGTGTTTTGTCAAGAAGGAGCAATAGAATTTCGACTGCGCTAGAGCTCACTTTGACCGCGGTTTCAGGGTCCTAAATGGGACGGGGGGTCCCTCGGCAAGCCGTAAGTAGCACCGTTTCTCTGGGCATTTACTTTGTCGGATATATTGATGATTATCATCGCGGTGATTAGGCGTGGGATAGAGGGTGAAAGTGAATGTTATGTCGACGCCAGTAAATGAGTAGCAGACAATTGTTTCCATCTACCGTTAGCTCATGACGTTCAATCAAAAAGATGTTTCCATGAATCAGCTTTGAACATCGCCAAGAACTCATTGCAACCGTCTATTGAGTATTGTAACGGTGATCCACTCCCATTACTGGCTGTGTTTATGCGTTGGGCGGCCGTGTTTTGCCAGATCTGCAGCTGTCTTCGTGGTCCTCTCAATATCGAACGTTGACCGCTCCACTCCCAGCACGGAAAGGCTGGCACTTTTCGATTGCTTCCTGCTGACATGACGACTCTCGAGAAAGATGTACAGGATGACTAGAAAGTGATTGGCAAAGCGAAGGAGGAGGGAGGAGACAAGCCATGGTCGACATCCAGTACAGTACATGTTACCTACCCGTCAATGCGGCGTTATCTCTGCTGAAGAGAAAGAGAAGCTAAAAGAGGGCCTGCGTAAGACCGAGGCACGAGGATGAGAAGTGTAGGTGTGAGGTCAAGAGGTTCAGAGAGGTTGTCATGAAGATAAGCACTAGGTCCACGTTCAAGTATGTATCGCGTTTATTGGAGGTCGTACGTCTAGTGGATGGCAGGACAATCAATCGAGAGCGGCCAGATAATACTGCATTGTGCGCTTCGATTTAAATTGTTTTGTCCTTCTCTTGTCCCATCGTGGTGTAAGACATTTATGATTTCATCTGCCCTACTTGGTTGGAACGAGGATGACAAGCATACTGAAGCGGGGAGACAGCCCTCGAAGCCGTGCCAGCATACACGGACAGGTATGGCGAGGACGTTGTGACTCCACTTGAAACCCCTAAAGGAAAATCTGGTCGCTCCGCCATTTTTACGCTAGAAACGAGCGTGTTTGCTCACCTTTGTCGCGGATCGTCACCAGCACATGTACTTTAGAGAGGTACAACTTTGATTTTTGGCGAAAGACAGAAGTGTCCGTGCCACATAAGAACTGTTCGACCTTGACAGTATCTCCCCCTGAGCGCCAGGCTTTGCGAGTATATTGAAAGCGGCTTGCCAGGCTACGGGCACTCCCACATGTGAGATACCGCATTGCTTCGTAGGCGCCGAAATGTTTCGTCCACCCTTCGAAAATAACCATCGAATCGCGGCGGAGTTCAGAGGAGCGAAGTTGACTATTTTTTGGAACATGAGAACGCAAGATGATACTGCGTATGGGACAAGTCATAGCCTATCGAAGCATGGTTGCTTATACTGGTCGTGGTGCTTGTACATGGTAACATTAGCTTTGTTATGACATTGAACGTCAATCAAGATTCAATTGCTAAAAGTAAACTCACCATCATGGTCTTCGTAGAAGTGCCGTGATGCCGTGAGTGTTTAGCCTTCCAGAGGTGCTGTGCGACGCCAAGAAATTCCGCATCGTTAAGAGCCCACTATGGACCCGGGTCCGCAGATTTCCCCGTTCCCGTGTCCTTACTTGCGCCAACAAGTCATCTTGAAAAAGTGCGTCGACGCGATAAGCCTAAGCGCCCGAAACTGCGGTCGTTGGTCATTTTCTAGTATCCTGACCAGTAAATCAAGAAAAAGACGCCGTCAGGAGGAAACATACCGAACAAGAAGCCTCTATCCGGCTCGCCCGTACTCTACTCCTGCCATCCCTTGGTTGACTTTCCAGAATGCTTCCTGCCACTTCCATTTATTCATGTCGACAGTAACTTTCTTCTGGATGAATGCTTTTGGTCTGTAGTACGCTGATATTATGATGTCTGAGTATGCAGAACCGGAGGTCAAGAATGCAGGGTGCCTTTGCTAGTGGATATCACTTTTGACAGCGCCGCCTCTGTCACAACTGGAATGGAAATTTTTGATAGCAGTTCTAGACGCAAATCCAATTGACGTAGGGTAGTAGCGCAAGTGAGAATGCGGTCGTTTGGAAATGGTGAGAGGCGTCATTTGATTTGAAATTCAATGTTAGGGACAGATTAGGCGTCCTCGCGCCCCTTTCTTTCGCCCTCATCTCTACATGGCGGAGGAATTCCTCAACTCGATTCAGTTTTCCAGAAATCATGCAGAACACCAGATACACCCTGCTGGTGTAGGAGAGAAGCCAAGAGACGGTGAGCTGCCAAACCATTGCACTGATTTTCTTCTCTAACCTGGATTCGCCATTAGCCTTTCGGATATCAATAAATACGTTCGGAATAGGATTTGTTCGAGGCCCCCCAAATCAGTTTGTACCGGGATATCACACAGAAAGCTTGGAACATGCTACCCTTTCTTTGAACTTTGGGAAACAAGTCTGTAGCTCGCCCCTTGCTTTCGTTTCTCTAATGCATATCGAACCAGGAAATGCTCTTCAGAGCGAAGTTCGATGATGACGACGTTCCTGGCAAGTCCCAGACGTATTTTCTCACTTTCTCTCTTTGAGACTTTACGATTTCAAGTCCTACTCTGCGTCAGCAAACTCTGTGACATCGAAAAGGTCATATACAATGACGAACAGCGCAACGGAGATTTCAAGCATGTGACTTTGACCATCACCTTCTCTAGGCCTCCCCAAATCAAAGCCGACTGGAAGTTTCTATATCCACGGGACGAGCCATTGCCGCCTGGAGTCCATTTTCGGCGTGCTACTGAGGATGATTGGAATGTTACGATACCCAAGGGTGAAGCTTGCTTCCAGCCTTTATCCCCAATCCCAAGCGGGGACCGAGAGCACGCCCGTATGAAAGTGCGATTTCCTTTGCTTACGTACAAATACTATGACCTGAGGCTCCATCAAGTTTGGACACTGGAAGACATTTCAGTTCACCACTGTCTTGAACAGGCGGTCCAAGAATAGCGTTCTTCGTACGCTTGACCGTTTACGGACGCTCGAACGTGGGGAAGAGGCACGGACAACAGTAGATTTTGACCCTGTCTACCTCAGCATGACGTCTCCTTCGACAATCAATGGCATTGCAGATTTCTTACGACGCCAATACGAAAAGCATCCGAACTCCTTCGAATGTCAATATTTGTTTTTTGCTCTCATAACCCACGGCATTCTTTTACCGCACGTCGATTCTGGTAGGTGTCTTATACCTATCTCATTTACAAACGTAGGACTCACCATAACCATATCCAGTGGCCAACCTCAAACATTTGGTACACTTCTCTTATAATGCCCCAAGGGTCCTTCGCTCTCTTTTTCGGCTAGAGTATCTTGGCGATGACCAAATGGCACAACAAGTCAAATCCGCAGAAGCTGTCCATGTTACCCAAGCCGGTCATTCAACTAATGATTCTGGCTTTCCAACTGATCTCCCTTCCGACCGGATTTTCATGAGACGCGTACATGTCACCCCTACAAGAGTTTTGCTTTTTCCAGCGACAATTGAAACTAGCAACAGGGTCATTCGACGCTGGACAGAGTTCCAGGACAACTTTCTGCGCGTGAGGTCTGTGAAGTTTGCGACGAAGTCATCTGTTCATCGAACACTAATTCGCTACGCAGTTTCGGAGACGAAGATGGAAAACTTCGTATAAACTCGCTCTTGCAACGGAGCGACGACGACGTACGTGTAACTAAGCTACTTGGCAAAAAATTGGTCTAAGTACCTCAAAGAACCCTCTGACTGGCGTTCTTGCACGAATACGAATTGCCCTCGAAGAGGGCATACAAATTGGGCCCCGGCGTTACGTGTATGTTTTTTTTAAATCTATCTCAACACACAAGTTCTTGATAGCAGAGAAAAGTTTTCTCGCTGCAGGCGAATCACAACTGAAGGAACACTCTTGTTGGATGATATACGAGGAACCAGACCGGGGATTCACCGCGGACATAGTTCGACAGAATATGGGGGACTTTGGACATATCCGCATTGGTAGGTCTCAACATGGAGTCGATGTTGTCCGAGACTAACAAGCAGTAAAGTCGCCAAATACGCTAGCAGGATGAGACTATGCTTCAGTGCCACCAGGAAGGTCTGCGATATTGCATCGATAATAGATATCGAAGACATTGTTCACGATGAATAGTAAGCCTTTCTATCAAATTTTTTCTGTCGATAGGATTTCTGACAGCTTTATAGTAATTATACAGACGGCGTGGGGAACTGTAGTGCTGAACTCGCTGACTTATGCGCTAAAGCCTTAGGAAACACAACGGCGTCTCCGTCTGCTGTCCAAATACGGATGGGAGGGCAAGTCCTCCATTTGTTCAACAACGGTGACCTGACTAACACCCCCTGGTGTAGGTACAAGGGTGTCCTATCTGTCCGCCCTCATCTTATGTCCACGAAAGTGTATGTGCGTCCCTCAATGCAGAAATTTGCTAGCGACAGCATTGAACTGGGGGTCATGAAGGTTAGCCTCGACACCTACTATAAACTTCCTTGCAGCTCATGCCACTAGATATCAACCCACTCACATGCTCACCTTAATCGTCAAGCAATATCGCTTCTCTCCCACCTTGGCGTCCCGGACGAAGTATTTGTCCGTATGATGATGATCCAGATCGAAAATATCAAAAATATCGAGATGCATATCCATCGTTTGGACGATTCTAAGCACGAGGCGCGGAAGTTGTACAAGTCCTCGGAGTTACCGATCTTGCAGATGCTCAAGGCAGGGTTTGCGCGGGAGCACCTTTTGAGAAACGTGCTCAAGTGTATTGAGTGTCAGTTGTTGCAAGATTTGAAGTATAGGGCTGTGAGTATATTCATGCCGTGTATCATTCAGACTCATAGGCTATATACACATAGCGCATTCAAGTCAACGACGGGGCATTTTTGATGGGTGAGCGCAAGGCTTCCCTTCTTATGTGCATCACGACGCTCATCATGTTCGGAAGGTATCGCCGATGAATTTGGGTATGGGCTGCTTTCCTCGTTCCGTTTGGTAGCGTTCCTTAACGTATGCTTGCAGCGTCCTGAAACCAGGGGAAATATATTGTGCGATACACCCTCCCGGAGGAAACCGACGTGTTATTACCGGCCAGTGCACGATTTTCCGTAATCCGTGTCTACATCCTGGTTCGTAACTGTGTTTATACTTCCTTCACGTACATCACTGTTTCCTTCCAGGCGACATTCAGTTAACGACAGCCGTTGATCATGAGAAGTTTTCATCAGAGTTCTGGCAGGGACGTCCGCCTACAAATGTCGTTGTCTTCTCCGCGCAACCGGGAGAAAGGAATTTACCAAATAAGTCAATATCATTCTGCTCCCCTGTTTATTATGTCCGCTGATTACGGGTCAGGCTTTCTGGGGGTGATTTAGATGGTATGCCCTACGTTTTACTCTGTAATGTGTGTCTCATAATATATTAGGGGACTTCTTCACTGTCTTATGGGATCCCGAACTTCAGTATGGCGTGGAGGATAATTTGCTAGGTGTGGTATCGCTTACAATTCTCATAGAATCGAACATCCAGAAGAACCGATGGATTACACTCCTGTAGAGCCGGTAGAGATACCTGAAGATCAAGACAGTGTTGAAGTCGAGGATATCTGCGAATTTTTTGTCGGTACGTTCCTTCTACCCTCGATTATTTTTGTAAATGAAACGGACACTGACCGCACCTATCCAGAGTTCATGAAATCCGATGTACTTGGCTTGGTTTCCCACATACACGAGGCAAAATCCGACGAACTCGATCCGTCCCACCCTCACTGTTTGGAGCTCGCACAACTAGCTTCAGACGCGGTCGATTTTACAAAAACCGGCGTGCCCGTAAAAATACCTTTACATCTTCAAAACAATAGAGCCCCAGATTTCCAACGGGAGGACGGATACAGATCGCGCAAAGTCTTGGGACAACTCTTCAGACTTATCGATCCGCCTCCGGAATATAGCCCCATCTCGTAAGTTCGACGCTTGAATTTCCATTTCGTTCTGAACGGTTCCGTTCTTTGATAGTGGATCGCAACACATGGACATGCGGCTCAGGATTGAGAAGGTGCCTACTCTGTATCTCCAAAACGCAGGGAAAGCAAAACACGCCTATGATATTGAACTGGAAGGTCTCATGCGGAGGTAAGTGCTTTCATATCGCACAAGATGACTCTCGTGACGACCGTCTTATCGACAGGCACTCTATGTGTGAAGCAGAGCTGTGGGCTGGTGTCTCAATCAGTGGTGATCGGAAGAAAAGGCGTGAAAGGGATTCCGCTGTCCGCGTGAGTGACAATGTATCCTCTTCGAATTTTATTCACCATATTACTGTCTATAGGGTCCCGTCAAAGAGGCCATGGAAGCCTTACGGCGTACGTATCGAAACCATGCACGGCGATTTGTCAAGGCTCAGCCTGGGGATGAAGACATGAAGAAGTGGGCCATCGCTGCATATCAAGTGACACATGACGTAGAACAGAGGGCCCAGCATGTCAATGTACACAACGAGAGTAGAAGAGGAAGCACACCTGGTAGTGCGTATGGTGATGATGGACTACTTAGGGAGCAGGACGCTGAGGTCCCTCGGAGACAATTAATTTCATTCCCGTGGGTATGGGCTGTAGAGGTGCGTGCCTCTTCGGACACGTTCAAAACATCGCTAATTGGTTTGTGCAGTTGTGCCACGCTGTTACAGACGACATTATCAAGGAGGAGGAGGAGGAAGATGACGCAGCTCTGTTGCAAGGCCAGGTTGAAGATGTCTAATCGTATGTATTATCTCTTATGTACATTTTATTGTAATCGATTGTATTCGTAACGAGAGCAGCCTTGAATTCGCGGCATGGTCAACAAATGTACTTATATAATGTTTTTGGGGACGAATTGTCTATGGCCGGTCCTTTCTTCAAGTTATGTCGCGATACTTCGATACACATGCTCACTTCTGGGCAACTAGCTGTCTGCTTGATGTAGAAATGCCTGAAAGGACATGATCCTTGGGGGATGTGTGCGTTTAGTATCGAAGATATTATTCGTTGTTTCACTTCAATGGTGGGGTCTTTCCTGAAGATGGAAGAACCTCATTACCTAACGGACTTCCTCCAAAGTTTTATATTGCTTCAAGTAGCACGAGTCTGATTCCATGGTCTGGGGAATTTCGCCGATCAAGAGCACTGCCAAAATATCACAGAGTCGGTGGGAAATTTATTGGTACTCAGGAAATTTCCGACATTATTTCCCTTGCAGCCAATGGAACGTATTTCATGTGAGATTGAGATTCGACACTGTGTCAGCTGGCTTAAACATAAGGCTGTTTTGATGGTCCTTTTGGGTAGGCTTACCCGAAACTCGGCAGTCGCATCCCGAACGGCTACCCTACCAAATACCAACGCGGACTCCTTCCTGATGCTCGAACTCGTCAATCGTAGTGTGAAAAGACAAGGTACATCGGTAGATGAAAAAGGTAGTTCGCGGGTCACGAATCTGAGTTTGTGAATTCATGGACGTTACGGTTGATCCTGAATGTCAAGTGGCATTGAAACACCTCCCGCCATCATCGACAAAGACGTACGAAAGAAAATAGAATAAAGTTGCTCACGGTCCAGTGAATTCGTAGTAAACACCGTTGCGACAGTTATTCACGATGGTGAGATGCCGGCATTTAGAATTTATATGCGAGGTAGCAACGGAGAGGAAGAAATTCTGTAACTGTTTAGCAAGTGGAGACGCAACGACGACCAGCGGTAAGTAATACATGGACAGTATGTAGTCATCATATGATGGTAGTAAAAGGTATAGTATGCTCCGAGTCGGCTTTAG
The DNA here is from genome assembly GCA_028551335.1 of Armillaria sp. CMW 4456. Taxonomy (NCBI): domain Eukaryota; kingdom Fungi; phylum Basidiomycota; class Agaricomycetes; order Agaricales; family Physalacriaceae; genus Armillaria; species Armillaria sp. CMW 4456. The sequence goes on from JANDKJ010000474.1 coordinate 42,749, forward strand.
CCGGCTTCTGATTTGTGGCACAACGTCGACACTCCGAAACCCGGGCCATACAGTCATTACTTTCGCTCATCTGAAGGCCAGTTCCTTTTCATTGCGAGTATCTTTCGAAGGTGCAGCGGTTTACTGTACATGAAGACACTCCTTTCAATGTCCTCAACAGGAATTTTAAGCTCACGTTAAATCGTCATTCAAATGTATGTGCTCCCGTTTCCATTACGTGCTACTTACGACTTTGCCAAGGTACTTACGGTCCGATTTAGGACCCTGAAACAACAATCAAGTAACTTTGAGCGCTATAGATATTCTATTGCTCCCTCCTGACAAAACACTTCGCATTCATAGGTCCTAGATGGGTTGGCAAAAACTCTGGCTCTCGTTCCCAGTATCTGCGCCGGAAATTCCTCTGATGGTCGCGCACATACTATTTACCTGCTTGTATGGCTAGGTTGAAGTGGTCCTTTTGTAAAGTCTTATGCATCATGTCCCGAGTGAGTATCATCTTACCCTGGAAACATGGCTTGGCACTGTCAACGACGTCCGTCCTGTGCTCATGAATACTCTTGTATCCGTCAAGACGGGTATCACCCACACACTGACTGATACACATCTTGCAGAAGCAGAAATTACTGCACTACACAGGTCTCGACTTCATATAAGATTTTCAGGTGTCCGTGGCGTCTGAAGGTACGATGTCCTCACTCCACCACCCACACCTACGAATCGCTCCCTTCCCTTCCCCCGACTCCTCAAGCGTTAGCCTCCTGGACGATTATGACAGCTCTAAACCTGAGACTCGAGTCTCTTTTGGCAGTAGAAGAAGAATATCAATCGCTGCAATCATCCCGGGCATTCTTATTTTTATCGCCAGTGCCGGGCTTGCGTCCTCACTATTGATATGGCTTCAATCCCGCCGCGTAGAATCCCATATACCTCGTGAAGACCCGTACTTTGTCAATGCTATCGTCGCAATAGAGGGAACAAGAGCACCCCATAGGCTCGACGATGGCTCTTTGGAGACCGATACAACGATGTACGGTTTGGCTATGTCTGCCGTGTCTGTGAGTTATTTTCTCCACCCTTTCCGTCAGACAATAACATTCTTCCTGTAGGCACAGCTGGTATCTCTCACTGTACCGTTTCTTTTAGGTCTGCTGGGTTATCGTCTGGCCTCAATGTGGATTCTTGCACAAGAAAAGGACCACACAGAATCGATGCCGACTGCAGCACAGTACGGCCTGCTGGTCAAATTGTGTGGATCGGCGAATATTTTTAGCGCATACGAGACAGCGAAGTACCTGAAGCGTGGGCGTAGACGAAGACCACGAGCACCTACTAGTCTGATCGCTGCTTTGGCTATTCTAATTCTAGCCATTGTTCTGAACCATCTTCTCTCGTACGTTCATCAGAACAGACGGAGTAATCAGATACTGATGACGTTAAAGAGCCGCGGACTTATGGCTACACACCACCGCAAGCACCTTTCTCTACACTTCTATGACCGAAATTTCTGCTGAATCGATGCCTGCTTTGGGCACAAGGATCAACCTCACGGCGTGCCCAGGACCTGCGCTATCTATACAATACACAATAACCGCACCAACCAGTGAACAGAATTACAGCAACTGTGCACACTTGGCTATTCAGGGTGACCCTGATACTGTCCACCAATGGGGTGATCCGGGAATGATCGCCGAGGGACTTTCAGTCGCCAGAAACAGTAGTTCCACATCAAGGTCTGTCATGGTTGATAACATGGCAGTCCTTGTACCCAGTACTATGCCCGACAGCGTTGACAACCTTTCATTCAATTCTTTCGCACTCGCCGCTCAGTGTGAGCCCGTCGTCAACTGTTTAACCAATCTCAAGGCAATATTCTATTGCCCTTCTTTCAGTCCTCCCTACAACACCAGCAGTACAGATATGCCATCAGGTTCCGAAGACTTCAGTCGTATTGATCTGCTCGATTTGACGAGCAACGCCGTGTCGCAAGATCCGTTTGGTGGATACCCTCTCGACTCTGTCTTAAACCCAAACGGCGCACGCGTCATCCTCTACTGGATAGACGATGGAACCCACGACATCGCATTTCCCGCTGATGGTACTCCTGGGTGGTATCGCAGGGACATTGGTTCAAAGAGTGACATATACTTCTATACCGGTACATGCAAGATAACCGCATACAACGTTTCACTTTTTTACAGTACTCTCGGTGAAAACGACGGGTATACATTTGCGTCCTCTCCCGTCCTATCCAACTTCAACACCACCTCTGCTCTCTTGGCAGCTTTTGATTCCGCCTATCGGACAAATTTGGTTGATTATCTCAAGTACACTCTCATGACTTCCTTCACCCTTCCAGCGGAGACATTCAATACCATCCTCTCCCAGAATATGTCTTACGCTGCACTGAGTCTCGCCTCGCCTCTCTTCGAACGCGACGCGATCACAGGCGGATACACAATTGTCCTGAGGAGTGCCAGCAGGTGGATAATCCCTTGGCACCCTTATCAACCGTACTGGCCCTTCTCTACACATACGCCCTTCTTGCGCTCATAGTGACTGCGTCCTTACTGACGCTGACATCTCGAGAGATTATAGTCGCAAAGAACGGCGGAAAGGAACACAATGTTACAGCCATCGAACTTGTTCAGCTACGCCTTACCAACGCACTTGCGAGCATCGCAGAACGATTCATGGACCCAGCAAGGTCCGACTTGTTGTTGGAAACCTCAGCCGTTGACATGTTTCATGAACACCCACATGCAGAGAGATTGGGGGTCGTAATGAAGGATCGCGAGGAAGCGGATGGAGAGGGTATGGTTAGGCGAACGCAAAGCCTCAGAGTTGAGGCTGTCGAGCGGAAGTTGATGAGACGTTCTGACTCAACTATGATCATTTAAGAGCGTGCGTACAGGGTTTATAGGCTACTAGTGAATTATGAATTTCAAAAACACAAGTTCAGAGAGCATGACAGATATAGCTAGAGTGCGAGATGCAGAGGTGTAGGGATACTTTGGTTGTACATGTTAGAACGAGTCTCTGACTGTCATACCCTTGCCAATTCACCTTCAACAGCTTCCACGGTATGTCATCCGTAGTCTTCTATGTCCTTTGAATCAGAGAAGGGGCACCGACAACCAGGAGTCTGATGATAATGTAATATAGAGCCAAATCTTCATAAAAGACAGTGCGGCTGGTAGAAGTCAAGAACAGCTGAAGCATGGCTGCAAAGACATCTTCGCAGGGGTTCTCGTAAAGGTATTTAGCAGAGACATCGTCTTCTCTATCTCCCTGCCCCGTAGAGATTGTATAGGCCTTACCTGGCAAGAACCCCCAAAAGTGGGGTATCTGTTTTATCCTGTTGAGAAACAACTGTTACGTACAGACTGCGTGAGGGTGAGTACGTATCTATGATACTTCACTTACCTTACTGACAAATACTAGGGTCTACAGAGGAACGCGTTACTTTCTTAGAAGCCCGGGATCCTTTTTGGATGCTGAACGTGTATCTCCCCTCTCCGCTACCATACTCTTTGGTAACGGTCCGAGCGGATAATCCATGAGAGCATTGCCCTTTACCAGCCAATGATTGGGAAGAACAGGAAGAACTCACCACCAAGCGATTAGGGCTAATCGCTTGTCTCGTTCGGAGGATGTAGCACTTGGAAAGGCAAAACCTACCCTTTCATTGTGTAGTCTTCCCAGTATCAAGATTTATCGCCCGGATATCGAGGAATAAACAGAGGAGTGTGAAAGGTTGGAGGCATCTTTTGTTGAGGTCCGGAAATTTGCAGATGGACTCGTCAAGCCGAACTATGGGATATATCTAAGACCAAAAGTCGATTTCACCCACGCCCAAACGGACAAAGCCCAAGATAAAGATGTAGACTACTAGAAAGCCTCGGGTATCTGTCGTGATGAGACCATAGGTCCGATCCAGGAGACTTGCTTCCTACGTATTATAACTGACAGTCAAGGGTCAAGGTCTCCAAACGCGTTTTCTGGGTCTTCGCAGGAAATTTCCGAACCGCTGATGAGTATGTCATTCTCATGCACATCTGACCTCCTCGTCTAATTTATCTCTGGAATACATTTTCCATAAACATCGTTAGAGTGGCTGTTTAAAAAGAAGTGGGGGAAAATGACATTGTGGGCACCGCACGTGTTGCCGCCATGATATCAATTTTGAGTTGTGCGATCTCAGGCTAATGGCACCCAGCCCCTGCTCTATATGGAGGCAAGTAATCGGAAGTCCAAGCGGTTGCTGGGATGCGCAATCGATTGGAAGGCACATGACGAGCACCTATCGTATTTCTATTCTTTAGCAAACGATTTTGACCTGAGCAAGCGCTTGGGAAGCCGAAAATGTTAGGGTCTCTGGATCATCTATGTAATGGTGTCAAATGCAGTCCCGGAAAAAAATCCGTTCTTTGCTCACCTCCATCCGGTAACGACACCGTCCACGCAATGTTGTTGGTTACTAAGATTACATCGCTCGGCAGCTGGCTCGGTCCGAAACGCAAAACCACGTACGATGATCACATCTAAGAACATTCTTTGGTCTCAACACTTGTCAAAGGGATGATGCAGATACTGGTTAGCGACAGTGCCAGTGGTTGTAACAACGGAAGAGTCGAAAGTTATGCTCGTGGAAGGAAGGAGAGAACCGAAGTGATGCCATCACCCGTCCTCGCCTCCAAGTTTATGTAAGGACAAACAGCGACAACTCGAATGGTGATACAATAAATATTATACTAGTGGCAGTTACGATGGCAGAACGAATGCTTCAATAGAAGAAAAAAAGGGCTCTCTGCAGCCTGTGAGTAGAATAGTCTTTTTCATCGGGATTGCAAATTCGTCTCGGCTCACAGTGTCCATCCCCATCCCACCAGAGCTGCCAGAGTTCCAACAAACAGACCCTGCACTGTTATCCGCCGAGCTCCACTGCTCTGAGTCGCCGCCGAGGCCCCTGAGCTTCTCGACGCCGACGTACTTGACGCTAACGGCACCGTCGTCAACGTCCCTGTCCCTGACACACTGGAGGTGGTGAGCGACTGAGATGGGACATTGCTTATACCCGTCCTACACACGACATGACACGCGTCAATACTAACGTCGGACACCAGACAAAGGGACGATGGACGCACACAGTAGCCTCGAAGGAAAGGGTAGTTCCACCCCCATCGCTAACTCCGGGGACGGTGGTGCTTATAATGCTGTCCGAGCTACCAAGGCTGGGAGCACCAGTGGCGAGTGCTGTTGCAGTCCCAACGTCCGCTGGAAGGGTGGTGTCCTGCGATTGTGCCGAGAACGCAAGGGACAGGAGGAGGACGGGGAGCGTGACCTTCATGGCAGTGGGCGCAAAGAAGAAGAAAACGACAGGTAACGAGAAGCTTTATACTGTAACGCGTCTGTGAAGCTTCTAGTGTTGATCATTTTGGAGCAGACAGTTTATCCGAGTTGTATCGCTGACGGCCCGGCCTATCTTGACATAATGAACTGAGATAATGTTATGACGCGCGATGAAACATGGAAGGATACACAACCTCGTGGCGGTGGATTTGCACCGAAGTGATGGGAAGTAACAAGTCGGGTATGAGATCCCGCATCCGCAAGAAGCTCCATGGAGCCCAGGAAAAAATTAAAGATCTATAAATATCCATTCTTCCGTTTCGTTGCATTTGCATCGAGAAAATTAGGTACACTTGTGAATTATAATGAGAATGAAGCGAAATCTGGCCCATGGTCACGATATCCTTGGAGAAGCGGCCGCCGCGGCGAAACTTGTCCGGGTCGCACTGCAACGGTTTTGGCATGAGCACTGGAAACGTTGGAAACGCGAGAAAAAGGGATTCCACCTCACAAGTACGTGCTGACCTCCGGCATCCGCACCGACAGCTGAATATTCTTTCATTCCTTTACTACGTACCCTCACCGGCGTTTCGACGCTCTCTTCTTTGCCCAGTCCGAGTTGCGCAGTGCTGCCTACACCCCATGCGTATAGTATCCCTTCTGTCGAGTACGCTAGGCTGTATCTAAGTCCAGTTGAGATTTTCGCAATCTTCGTTGACGAGTATCCTTGATCAAAGGGGGGTAACGTGGGCGTGGGGTCTTCCTCGGTTGGTGATGGGGGGAACGCTATCCGAGCGGGTTCACGAATGTGTAAGTCGACAACTAGGCGTTTCAGCTGGGGATCATCAATAGGACACCCATACTTCTTTGATAGCCCTTCCCGGAGCGAAGGAAGCTCCTGTTCGTATTTTTGTTGTACGGCTATCATTGCCGGATGGTCTTTCGCGAGCCCAATGGCGTATTCATCGCATCGCCCACAACCATAAACATGACCGTTATCGAATAAGAATAATGAGTGGAATTCACTTATAAAGAGGCAGTAAGGGACGGGAAAATGCCATATCGAGTTGATGGACTGACCCGCCTTCGATCGCAACTACCCGGGCTCCGCCGTGGAGGCTGGGATGCAGTGAATCAATCAGTGTCGGGACAAAGACGCTCGTACTTGTCCCAATTCGTTTGGCGTTCAACCCTAGTTGATACATGTGGTTCAATCCCCAAGCGTATACCAAGCCATCTGAATCCACCGCATATGATTGGTGGCTCCCAGCTCCAATAGTGACAATATTACGCAGGGAGAGACGTTCTGGCTGTAAACTTGATGTATGGTGTTCTTCTTTGCGTCCTAGCTCTCCGCGAGGGCCAAATCCCCACGTAAAGACGTGTCCAGAAGTGGTGAGCGCTAGAATATGATTAGCGCCGCATTTGACCTGGCAGATCTTTTCCTTGGAGAGCGAGGGATAAGACTTCGGCCAGACGGAGCGGTCAGATGAGCCACCGTCAAAGCCCAATGAACCATCTTCTCTCTGTGTTTGTTATAAATTAACGGAAAGACGTGAGAGGTTGGACAGCCACTCGCCCTAAATGCTCCCCAGACACGCAACTGGCCTTCCTTGCTGATGACAACACTGATACAATCTCCTGCGGATGCAGAGACAGTAGTGAAGCCATCAAGACCGCTGACAGTAGCCGGTGTTGATTCCAGCTCATCAGCATCTGTACCTACCACATTTTCCGTTTCACGTCCCAGAGCAAATTGTTCGTTAGCACCCCACGACCAAACCTGTAAACAGAGTAATTAAAAATATCATTTCACATTAATCGTAATCGTCTCACCTTGCCTCTTGAATCAACAAGCAATGAGTGCATTCCACCCGCCGCCAGACATTGAATACCCACACCCAATTCCTGAAACTTCTGATTGAGTCTGGGCCGTGTAATTTCCTCTAGAACATCCGTTCCCATGCCAAGTTGTCCAGCTTCTCCTGCTCCATGAACGAACAGGGCGGATGGTGCGTCTGAACGCAGTGTAAGAAGTTGGTTCAACGGGCCTTGGCTTAGTGGCTCCGTCCGAAATCTCTTCGGATGAGGGTATTCTGATTCATGTGCAAGTTTTCTTTTCTTTCCGTTTGTTTCCGGGACGATTGAGAAGTATTTTGCGGCTCGATTGGACCTGTTCATTCTTTTTGCCTGAACAATAGGCTTAGCTCCTGCAAAACGTGTTAATAGTAAACGAGAAGAGTATTTTGAGGGCTAACTTTTCCTATGCGCCATCATTCAATCGAATGCTTCGTTCCCAATCTGCGATAGAAGGTGGAGGGGGAGAAACAATGGAAAGAGTAAATTATAATCGAATTGTAATTTCATTTTCCGAGTGTGATGTGACATTTCACGTGGTCGTGTTACTCACGTGTCTCAGGGACCTCGTCGCGTCTTCCTCTTCTGGTATCCTCCGGGCCGCTCTGTCACAGATGTTGCAGAGGTGGCGCTGTCAGTTTCTGGGTCTCAATGTTTGGATTAAGTTTTCAAGCACAAACTCGAAAATTGGATTCTGTCGATGCACACCCCTAGTTCTTCCTATCCAATCTTTCTCCATACGACTCTGTCCTTATCCACTAGCTGGACTTTCCGACGTCCAAGTTTCCATTTCACTGCGCCATGTGAGAGCAGCTTAGAATAAACCTTTCTGTACAGCCCCGTGGAAGACATACTACCTAATTTATCCTTGTGCACTATCTCATCTCGTTGCCATGCTGTGACCTGTCTCCATGTTGATTTCGCAAAATGCACAGAAGTATGTACTACCACACTTTCTCTAGGGAAGAAGGGCCCTGAATCTAGTGCCCCAGGAGCTCCTACCGGCCTTCAAGAAGAAACGCGCTTCTGGGGCATGAGGTCGAATTACATTTGATTCATCGCAGCAGTGGTAATGTCTGAGTGAGCTTGATTAATCCACGTTCTAAGAAGAGGCATTTACGCATTTTATTCCGAACGGGACATTTTTAGTGTCTTGGTCTCCTAGGTAACGGCAAGACCATCCTGACTCATAGAAGCCTTGGCCTCAGATCTAATGACCCTACTATCTTGGGCTTCTCGGCTGAGAAACTGTAGATTTTAGATACGGGTACTTGCATGATGCTGAGATGGATGGTCGAGTTCATGCATCTTGCCATGCCTTGTACTAGATCTGGTTCAAGATCAGCCTTGAGCGCCACTAAAGGAAGCCCCGTGAATCAATGTTACCTACTCGGATCGACTTCTTCAACACGTACATAGCCTTTAACGACTTTGCATTAGGAACGCGGAAGGATTTGTGCCAGGTTATCAGTTGACATGCAGGACCCAGGTGCCGACAGAATGACTCCTGGTGACCGTTCTGTATCAGTTTTTCAGCTTCAAAGTCAATCTCATATATGGGGATGAACTTAAGAACCCACGTCCATGCCTCATGTGCCGCACTAGCTCCTGGCACTACTAAATCTTCGCTATGCATAATTGTTGATATTGGCTGCAACCTACCCGGAATATTCGTGATTGACGATATCGCGGGTCTTTAGATCTCTATATAACTTAAGAATATCAACGAGCAGAATTTGGCCCAAGCAACATGATGATACGCAATTCTTCATACCCTATTGGATGCCGAAGTTGGAGACTAAGTTAGGTGTTGTCACGAAATGGAAAAAGCCACCCAACAAAACACACCTGAGTGACAGAGAGGTCAATATGTTAGGTCATTCAAGATTGGACGTATTAAATATATATCCCGCGGTACACACCCGATCACCGTGAATGAACGGATACATCTACATTCCTCAGGCGGATATTATAGGCGAAACTGCAATTCAAAACACGCTTCGATCAGAGAGACGAGTGACTCGGAAGTGGAGGAGAGATCAAGTGTACGCTTTGTCCTAGTCGTCCCCCAGTGATCTGTGTGGTTCATGCGGAAGATTAGACTATACTTCAGCTAATCACTGCGCGGAAAACGTTTCATAACCACGCAGTAGGCGTTGTGCCGCCATAACTTGCATCAAGAGCATAAGAACTGGGACAGAGTGCTCGTAGCTATGAAGTGCATAGAAGTGCGGAGCTACAGCCCTAGAAGTCAGATGCTATAAAAACTTACACAGAGGGTTGTTTGGGGGCCTATATTGAAAAAAGAGAAATAGAATCGTCAGAGAGAATTTTTGTGTCGTCATAATATCGCGAAATCCAAACGGAGTCCAAAATCAACGATGAAATGGAGAAATATTCGGTATTTGCCGAGGGCGTTCGGTTGACTGCTAGCGCCTACGACTCTGTCTAAGGAAGTGAGCTAAAGTAGAGGGTTTTTCAGTGTTTCAGGGTATACTTCAATTAGAAAAAAAAACTAAAGTCGGCTTCCTTGAAGTACCTTTCGACGTCAGATGATGAAAGAAATAACTAAAATCGACATATTCTCTTCATATTTCCATACCACTATTTGGGTCGAATCAAGGATTCGGATCGAGGCGTCGCTTTGTCCGCGTCGCGATTAATTCAGCGGGATTTTCGAAAATCCTACCCGGTTCTTGGGGAAAGTAACAAACGGGGGCCATCATTTACTTCCGAGAGCGTAAGAAGCAAAGAGGGTGATGGTGGCCAGCCGAAGTTACCGCTCTACGGAGTCTCCCTCCTTTAATATGACAGGCTATGATGAGCTCCTGGGTAAATATATACTATTCATATAACATTTACTCACACATTATGACAAGATCTGCCTCCACCGAGTCGGTGCAAAATAAAACCGCAGCGCTATTGAATTCCTTACAATTATGGCAGCCAGGTGCCAGTTCTGTTGTTCAGTGCCAAGCGCAATGAAGTCGGTGAATACCAGAAATCATACGATATGCAACTAACCTCGTTCTCCAGATCAGGAGTGTATTGCACGGAAACTGGAAAGGTAGTACATGAGGCATAGACACGGCTGGTCCTTAGCATAGCCGCGCAGCCTCGCGAGAGCGTCCAACAGATGAGCCAGAACAGTCTGGAAGGCTACCCTTAGATACGTGCCAATATAGTCTGCAAGAGGAAAGGGCATATAGCCCTGTATAGGACACCGAGATATGGTCTAGAGCAAAGGTATCAAAAGTTCACCACAGATGCTCCGCTAGGCTCTGTCATGATGGTAGGATTTAAAAAAAGCCAGTTATCAAGGATATATAAAGATGGAAATCTGATGAAAGACCATTGGTGCACTAGGTGCAACCTACGCCGGGTTAATAACACCGCGAGATGATGATTGTGTTCCTTACCAGAAACCTTGCAGTACCTCGGATGGGGACAAGACATGTACCAAGGTGTACTCCAAGCGTAGAACTTAATAGGCCAAGCGATGCTCCCTTCACGATTGTTACACACCTCGCTAACATACTGGTAAGTTGCCAGCGAGAAACATTTCCGTCTACGAGGTAAAAGCCGCCACTGCATCTCTTAAATTAAAAAGACGGGCATCGTGGTGACGCTCATCATCTTCGATGATGGTGTAGTCAGTGGTCAGGAAGGATAACTTTTTCGAGGGACGTATAGAGTAAAAAATTCGCCGCTCGTTGCGTACCAAGTCCCATGGAGAAACAACCTTTAAAATCCTTCGGCGATTTTCATCCAATTCGACAGACAAAACACCTTTTTCAAATATTCCAACGGCAGAAGCTTGCTATAAGGACACGAATCGAAGCGCACCCTGGCAACCCGGAACACACCCTAGTAGAAGGAGGGTTACATCATTTTTTTTTGCCTATATAAGTCACTTCATGACCTCCCGTGGCCGCTAAAAAGCTCTTCAAGGCCTGGAGTTCATCACATTCTGTGTTCTTGGAGGGATCCGCGTAACAGAGACCGAGAAACGGACTCGAGAACAACTCGAGAACAGTTGGATGCAAGGGATAGGCACAGCCATAGTATGTGAAAGTTTTCATCCGGCCATTCCCGGTGCCGAGGTAATAGCACTGTCACCACCAAAGTAAAAACTAAACCATTGGAATATCGCTAATTTCACAGTTGCGTTCTTCTATCTGTGTCTATTTCCGCTTCTGCCTACAACGAGCATTTCTTAACACCGGTGCTGGCACTGGCAGCCTCTACTGTAGATTTGATAATTGTCTGATAGAAGCACAACGAGGACACATGATAGTAACGTGTATTCCCATCTCAGTGCGTTCCTTTGTTTCTCCAGTACCACTTTCGTTACGTTCTGATGGGTGAAACCTGGATTCAGATGTATTCCCATCTCAGTGCGTTCCTTTGCTTCTCCAGTATACGTTCTGATGGGTGAAACCCGGATTCAGATCAGAGATATCTGGTGCCGTACGCCGTATATATTGTAGAAGCACAACACAATGTTATAACCAACATGCGTGTCTCTGTGATGGGACTTTTGTGGCTATCTACAGCCTCCTTTGCCATCTACTACTTTTTCTTACTTCTTGGGCGTACTCTGAAGCGTCACCTTCTCCTCAAAGAAACTTGTGTTAAGGACATCGACGCCCTTGGTCTTCCACGTACAGCTGCACAGAGAATCCGAGGTACTGCCGTAGTCTGCGGTGGCAGGTAATTTTATAGCGCCATATTCACCTATGGTCAGCTAACCAACGAATGCTTCAGCATTTCAGGTCTTCTGGCTGCTCGTGTCTGCCTGGATCACTTCGAAGAGGTTGTTCTCGTCGAAGCTGAATCATGGCTGGGCAGTCATGACGCTCAACGCCGGGATGCTTGGAACCAGGAACATACACGTTCCCGAGTGAAACAGTCTGATTCTTTCCATGGTTCGTTCCTGTCCTGGCGTATCAACGACTTTCTTGACGTTGTTCCCAAGCATATCCTGCTCTCGTTTATCAGGTATACCGCAAACTGTTTCCGTACTTCGATGAGGAATGCAAGGCTTCTGACGTACGGTATGTGCTTTTCTGCTGGTGTGCCTATGATTGATTAACCAGTAACTTGTCGGCTGTTTAGCATCAACCCGGCTGACTTCCGTTTTTCAACCTATGGCGACTGGCAATATGTCCCTTATGAAGAGTATGGTGGATCACTTCCTTGTACGACATTTGTTGGACGGACGGGGCTTGAAAATCTCCTGCGTCGGTTAGTTCTCGGCGGTCGTCACGAACATGTCCGCCAGATCATTGGCACCGTCACTGGTGTCTCTAGAAGCGAGTCAAACACGCGGTACCTTAACAAAGTTATGGTCCGAACAGAGGGAGGGGTGCAAACTTTAGACGCTGTGTTAGTCATGGGTGAGTCATGCTTGTCTCCATGGGACGTAACTCGACTGAATACTCTCTACCCAGACTGCACTGGGCCAGCAAGCGCCGGATTGAAATGGATACGGCGCGAAGGCTACGGTGTGCCAGATTCCGGCAAGTACCCACGAGGAAAGCTCTCTCTTGAACAACTGAATATCAAGTACGATCCAAATGTTTACTATTCGACACTGCGCTTCCACGTGCCTCTCGAAGTTGGGGCAAAATTTCCTGGGCTTACGACCTCATGGGACAGATGCAGTTCGATTTATGTTTGTCTCACCGAGGCCGAGGTGGATTCTCGCGCGATATACTGTCAACGTATCGAGGGAGATATTGGTACGTTATCTTGTGCCATGTTTTTCCGGCACATCTTAATGTGTGGCCTTTTGAATAGTTCAATTGTGTACGGGAGCCTGGGGCCATTCCGATCTTCCTCAGACACTCGATGAGTTTAAGGAATATACGAAAAGTTTGGTTGTAAGAAAGCCAATCCCAGATTGGTTCCTACAGATTCTGGACATCTTAGACGAGGTTAAAGACACTCTAGTATGCAACAAGACTCAATTCTGTACGTCTCTAATTTATTCACATATTCCCAATCTAAACTTGACACTATAGTAACTGCAAACTATATTCGATATGAGAAAGCTATTAACTTGCCAGCAAACTTCATTGCTGCAGGAGATAGTGTTATGAGAGTCAATCCTGTTTTCGGGTATGTTTCTCGTCCCCGTTTCTTCTTTTATTCTCATGGCTCTACCTCCAGACAAGGATGCATGAAGGCTTTCATCGGAGCCATTTGTCTTAATACCTTGCTGCAAAATAACGTCCAGTCGATTTCAACCGATTTTTCCGAGCGTTTCTTCAGAATGCAGGCTGACAAGACAATCCCTTATTGGTATGAAAAATCTCCTTTACATATTTATGGATGTAATATAATTTTTAATCTTGTAGGGATGCTGCCAAAAGTTTCGGTATGTGATACCCCTCCTTGATGTATAGGCGCAGATGTAAACTCTACGCTCACAGACTATGGATATTCGACTACTGTGCCCATGACCGGAGAAACTCTCTCTGTAGGCTCCTTGATTCGTTGGTACACAAAACAGATATTCATTCTAGCATTTACCGTATGCTTCTTCTCGAGTCCCGGGCAAACCTATTTCTCACTGACATTTTTAGGACAAGCAAGCTGGGATGGCAATATTCCAATATCGGCACTTCTTTGCGCCCTCGATCGTCATGATGCATCCCAAGCTCGTCGCTAAAGTGTTATGGCAGTACATAGCGAATGCCTCTGCATTGCGGATCTCCTCTTGAGTGTTTTGGGCTTAAGCCCGTTCTGTTTTATTATTATATGTAAAAAAAACTTTGCATGTACTAGTACCGAATACCTGGAAACTTCTTAAATTTAAATCCTGTCGAAGGATTGTACGATCCGAGTTCGTGGAACTGCCTGTTCTAATACGTCCTTTGATATTGGAGTCGGGCCATTCTGTAAACAAAAACCTGTAAGCAAGTTCGACGTCATGAGGATCACATCCCATTGGTTTCCTAAATTCAGCCCTCCTGAGCACGAGGGACCGGGAAAGTTGAACTGCTGTCGCGTGATTCTGAACTCAACAGGGCCAATTGCCAATTCACTGATCCACATGTCTGATTGTCACCCCAGGAGGCATTTGGAGAAACAATTTCGCGATCTGAGGTTATGCTCACGTACATTATTTTCAACCCCCCGATAAGATAGAAGAAAATACGTCGCGTGCTGAAAGAGGCCACTGACGCTGAGTTCAAAAATGTACGCTAGAAACTGTTTACTCCGCGCTTGTGATGGAATAGGTTAATTTTACAGGCTACGTTAGTGTCTGACATCTCGTCCCACTTACTCCCTCGCCTCCGAATTTTCGTAATACAATAAGTGTCCTTCCGCCGCCAGTCGCGTCGCGTTAAGTATCCACGTAATTTAGACTTCCCGTCATATAGTTTAGGTCCTATTGTTCATCAATGCATCATGTCCGGTCTTTTTAATTCAATGAGCTTTTTTTTTGATGGTTCCACAGTCCCATCAAGCGCCGTGTCTTCTCGCTCCGAGTTGCTGACATATGCAATGGATACCAGTCACAATACTTCGTTTTCAAACAAAGGCTACATTCATGCCTTTGCAAAAGCACATGGCCCTCTGTCAAGCTTCTGACACTGAATACGACGAATACTGACAACTCCGCCCACGGCATCTTAATAGTCAGCGACTGGTAAGCATTCATTTTATTTGCTTATCATGTGAGAATTCCTACTGCAAGTGGAATCGGAATCGTGACAATAGCGGATCAAGAGACCGCCCGAATTACCTCGGACCTGCCAACTGAGCAGTCCAAGGAGTTATTGGCGGTGTAGGCGGGCATCAAACAAGTTCGGGAGGGTGTAATTTGAACCGAATACCTACGGATATCTACCCACGTTTCGAAGCCACAGGATGAGTACTTGGCCTTCATAAAGCGCTTCCGAAGTTAATAATTAATGATCATGTCCTCATCACGTCATTCTTGAAGATATAACCCCCCTCAAAGTGGACTATGACTGCTTGAATGTTGTCGACGAGTAGATGAAAGTTGGAGAGTGACGTCCTGGATCCTTCGGGCCAAATCTCTGGGTAAGAATTTATGACCGAAGGAAAGATGGTGACGAGTAAAGCGTCACGGTGCTTTGCACGACGATAAGTCGAGCCTCGTTTTCGTTGCAGAGCTTTCTCGGGTCAATTTTGGGGACAAACTGCAGTAATAGAACATGAATGGTCCTAGCCTCGAGTAAAAGGAGGCACTTCATGGATATCAAGCGTCCCGAAAAATACAAGGTCTGAATCACATACAGCGTCTCGTCCATTCTCACTCCATTTGACCAAAGAATGGCGCGGTGGGGATCAAGAATTTCGACGAGATCACAGAAGCAGAGGGGACATAGAACTTGTGACGATGGTCATGAGGGATTCGGAAGACGAAGTGGGTAGTTTAAATCTGAGTAACGCGTTCCCGAATTCCGCCACGCAATTTTTGGGAAAGGGTCACGATAAGGGTGGCGATGGCGGGAGATGAATATCAGCGAAGCTTAGAGCCAATAGCCCTGCCGTACATTGTCGCTGCGAGGTGAACTTGTCGTGGGAGAAAGATACCTGCTACAAATGAACGGGCATAACGGCATACAGATTGAGAGAGATGCCTGGAATACAAAGGGCATTACCGTCTGTCGTATAATCTGAGCGCGGTCGAAGAAGTCGTAAGGATTTGACAAGAATGACCCATGCTGTTACTCCAGCCGTTTCAAGCTCCGCTGCTAGTACCAGTTCTTAAACTGCATGAGACATCTCCACCTATAATCCCCTATAGACAGAACCAGAAACGGTTAAATAGTCAGTGATGATGTAGGCAACGACGAACTATCTCCCTGGCTGCTAGACTTACCTGAAAATGGTATTTTGAGCTGTCGAGCGATAACCGGAAAACACGGATGATAATAACAGGCCGTAACTTAGGGTAGCATGTATGTCCACGGCGTGAAAACCTGTGGCCTTGTTAGGCGGCACAAATTGTAGTATCCGTTGCACAGCTTAAAGTTTCTGGGTTCATGCCATATGGAAGTGGAGACGGCAAAATACTGGCAGAGGGAAATCCAAGTGAGCCTCGAATTCTAGCACAGCCGCTCACGGTCAGGATGGACCGGCGTTTAGTAGGTTCAATGTCGCAAAGTGTGTCGTTTTGCATTCAGTATGCCGTTCCCTGCAAATGGATGGGAAACTGAAGCCGTCATGCATAGCCCAAGGTAAGAAGTGGCCATGGTGGGAGACACAGGTACCGGTTGTCGCATCGCATATATATCAAGGCAAGTTCCCCATCAAATGGCCATCCGTCGACCATCATGAAGTTCGCGCTCGCATTGCTAGTTCCCGCAGCCCTAGTCGCAGCCCAGACAATCACTATTGAGCCCATCTCGACTAGCGATGGCGTGACAACGTCGACATCGGTGTCGCTTCCTATTCCGTAAGTCAAATGGAGCAGGTGCAAAGAAATGAGAACTCACCACTATGCAGCTCGACGACAGCTACGGTGCCTATAACCATATCCTCGACCTCGACGGAGAGTGAGAGCGCCAGCTCTACGGAGACCACAGATTCATTGTCGTCGTCGACTTCCTTGTCAGGCAGCGTGACATTATCCGAGTCCACTTTCACCGACACGACCACTAGCCTTTCGACGCCTGCCACGACTTTTTCACAAGTATCGAGTAGCACCAGACCTAGCACGTCGAGTACCAGCCGTAGCACGTCGAGCACCAGCCGCACCGTTGCATCTTCAGGTGCAGCAGTTTCCACCAGCGCATCTTCTTCACCCTCCAATGCTGCCGTAGGGAAGAGTTACAATGTGTTGCCGGGGGTATTGGGGGTTGCTCTTGCGGCGTTGGTGATCTGATATAACAATGGACCTATGTTGCAATTAAAACGGACGCTTGTATTCGTAGTATGATTTGGAGTTGAAGAGCTGTCGTAGCCAAAAAGATGGAATGTTGAGGAGGTGTTGGTACCTATCTGAGTTACACAGGTCAATATCTTACTTCTGCACTGCCATGTATCTACCTCGTAAGACGTCACTCCCTTTGCCAAGACACTCTGTTGACGACAATGTCTAATATTTCTCATCTCAGTCAAACTTGGCTGACTTCTTTTCAATTTTGGTCCTCTTCCAACCCTCCGCACACAATTTGCATGCACTACTCCCTCGGGTGTGCGAGGCTCGTCTTCAATTTGCTACCAGTCTCAATCTCTCCGCCTCTGCGCCGTCCTCTCTCCTCATTGCATTCAGCATATTGTTCCTCCTCAGTCTCTAACTTCACTCGGGCCTGTAGGCAGCTGTCACGTCGTGCATTCTCAAGCATGTCAGACTCTCCTGATAATCTCTTCAACTATTCATCGGGACGCTGGCTGTAAGTCCTATACATGTTTTTCTCTGGCATATGTGTCTAATCCGTAATCTGGAACATCCAGCGTCAATAATGATCTTCGCCTTGCAGAGCGCAGACGGGAGTTCGACGTCGACGAGCTTTGTCGACTTGTGGCGCTGTCTGTTGGTCGGAGTTTTCAAGATATCGACACATTTGTGAAGCTCGCTGAGGGCGGCTTCAACCGGACTTTCCTTATCACCACGCATGGCGGATTCGAGATGGCAGCCCGTATTCCGTACCCCGTCACGGTCCCCAAGTTCTATGCAATCGCTAGTGAAGTGGCCACAATGCGTTTCCTCCGTTCCTCTGGGTTGCCCGTTCCCGAGGTCTACGATTACTCTCCTTTGTCGGACAACGCTACGAAGACGGAATATATTTTTATGGAGTTTATGAGAGGCACGAAGCTCAGCAACGTGTAGCTGGAATTGGAAGAACCGGATATCATTTCGGTCTTGCGTCAACTTGTTCAACTCGAGTCTCGCATGATGTCGATTCCTTTTCCGGCTGGTGGGAGCCTCTACTACACCACGACCTGGAGAAGGTGGCAGG
Organism: Armillaria sp. CMW 4456; assembly: GCA_028551335.1. Lineage (NCBI taxonomy): Eukaryota > Fungi > Basidiomycota > Agaricomycetes > Agaricales > Physalacriaceae > Armillaria > Armillaria sp. CMW 4456. The sequence continues at coordinate 60,904 of JANDKJ010000474.1, forward strand.
GAGGACAGGCATCCCGCTCAATAACGAGAGCTTCTGCGTCGGTCCAAATGCCAGGCTGCACATGTGGTACGGAAGGAGGTCGCAGCTCGACGTGGAAAGGGAACCCTGTATGCCACTCTCTGCCTTTTCTTTTGTTGAACATTCTGGAACTAATCGAGACTATAGACGAAAGCGCCGAGGCAGCGCTCGTAGCAGTAGCTCGCAAGGAATTGGCGTATCTGGAACAGTTCGGTTGACCACTACTACCGTTCCAGCGTGAAAGAAGGGAGGCTTACGAGTACAAGGAGCAGCCACCGTCGGACCACATTAAGAATCTCGAACGCTACCTTCTCATCGCATCCTCGCTCGTCCCGAAGAACTCAGCCCTCCATCATTTCTGTATCCGCCATCCGGATCTCCAGCCGAGCAACGTCATCGTGTCGACGTCGTCAGACTTCAACCAGTTGAAAATCGTGGGCTTGCTCGACTGGCAACAAACACACTGAGATCCTACCCCCGTTCCTCCTCGCTGGTATACCAGGTCGCTTGCAGAACTACGATGACCCAGTCTCGCAGGCTCTCATCCCACCCTCACTGCCAGCGAACATGGACGAGTTGGACCAATCCGAGCAGAGCCGCGCGATAGGACTCTATCACCGCCGTCTGGTCCACTTCCGCTATGTCAAGAACACGGAGTAGTACAACAAGCTCCATCATGATGCGTTGTCTGACCCCGTGTTCATGTTCATATGCCGCATTTTCGACCAAGCCGGTGCTCCATGGGGGGGTGAGACTCACGCGCTGAAGACTACGCTGATAGAGGCAACGGAGATATTGGGGAGGCTTACAGGGGAAAGTGTACCGTGTCTAGTTGTGTTCGAACCCGAGGACCTAGCAAGACGAAGGAGCTAAGTGCAAAGCTGCAAGTAGCAGACGAGAATTTTGAGGGGTGCTGATGCATGATTGGTTTCGAGACGGCGATCTGGGCGTCCAACGAACACTACGCGATGAGGGTGTTGACAGAGATCCCGGAGGAGGAAGTCCGGGCTAAGACTGAGAGGAATTGGTTCTTGAGTGATATGGACGAAAAGGATTACATGTAATGAACCGGTCGAAGACCCTCTACAACCACCATCACGAGGTGGGACTCCCGACTGCGGAGCCCAGCCGGAGGTCACAGAGCGCACTCTCTCAAATCACGTGAACACGCGCACGACGAGAACGGTTCAGATTGGCGTCAAGGGAGGGGAAGAGCTCCTCAATCCCAACCCCGAAAGGGGTATGGCGGAACAGCCAACGAAAAGGTGCTGCCTTACCATAGTCGGATCCAAACTACTCACATAGTAGTTATGCACTCCTTAGAAAGCAGTACAAGTCAACACGAATAATGTACACAACTAGCCCGGGGGCCAATTCCGACCCTCAAGGTGCTGCCCAGGGATCTAAGGCACAGTCCGGTTTCACCCGTCACCCACACTTGCCCAACATAGCGGAGCCCACAACCCCTACCCCCAGAGCAGCAGATCACCCTGTCGAAACGCCTTAAAAATGCTGAGGGATCTATAGCCAGAGGCAGAGGGGGAAATCTTGCCTAAGATCCCCACGTGTAGACGTACCGCGAGCCTCATCCAGCCACGACTCCCAATAGCACTCTGCTGATCTCCCCGACTGAGCCCAGTGGCGGCATGAGTGGCGAAGACGCACAAATAGAGGCGCAGACGTTGAACCTCACCCCCTTGCGGCGGACGTCTTCATGAATGGACCTACCCTCCTACGGTGACTCAGAACGCGATCAAACTGAACCGACACAGAAAAGTCATCCTCGACGCTACAGCTACTAGCTATGTTGAATACTGCAGGACAAAGGATACGGAATACTGGGTTCTATGGTGCGCTGGCGGCTAATCTCAGCGCCGAGATCAAAAGCGTCTTTAGGTATATCCTGGGGCTGGTCGCTCTGGAGTCGTCGGAGCTTGCTAGAGACAAGTTGCCTCTTTTGCGCCTGGAGTTGCTTCCGCCTCCCGGCGACTTCGGAGTCGTTGTAATCACCCAAACAAAGCTCCACCAGCTGCTCCTCGGTAGCGGCAGGGTCAGATCTCTGCTCGATTTTGGACGTCTTCTCCGCCGGAAGTGATTGGTGCAACTCTGGATTCCAGGCCACGGTGGGAGCACGGAATTATTCGTTAACGAGCGTCCGACGTGTAACCCCGAAGTAGCTGCCCTGGCCATCCGTTCCGGGATTCGTCGAAGCATAGCACTCGGTATAGGTGTGGTCATCCCGATGCCCTGCTTGCCTCATTTGCTGAGAGGGGGAATAAAAACGATCTTATTGACTAGGTTAGCAAAGCTAGACTGCAAAGACAAGGCGGGGGACTTGCCAATGAGAAAGAGAGCCTGAGCCCTGAAGTAGTGGATCGTTGGAGCACAGGCATATCCAGCACGACGAGCCAGGCTATGTAAGCGAGTGCTGAAGGTCGAAGCTGACTCGACCTTCCCGTTTTTCCGCTGATGGATGGGCAAGTTAAGCATGTGTGGCTTCTATCTCAGCAGGAACATTTCTTCTTTATTGGATGCCTTCAAGGAACTCTTCTATGATTTCGTAGCCCCGAAAGGCGCTCTGAGCAATGAACATGGCGAGATGGGTAAGAATCGGGTTGCAAAACAGGGGACGCTCCTCGAGGCCCTCGTGTATCGAGTGTTCGGGTCTGTCACATGCCGTTTGGCAATCTTCGAGGTGCATTGGACTAAAAGAAATAACTGACCGCCTACAAAGTAGGAAGGTCAAGCCCTGAATTCGCGCGAGCTGTCGGCTCGATTTACTCCCTCATGCGTGCCGAAGTGAAAACATTGAGCTGGATCTCTGCCCAGAAGTCGACTTGGTCGCCAGGACGGCCATAGGTGGCCCAATCACGGGCATAGAACCGTGTCCCGAGAAGATACGGCAGCGAAACGCCGGACACGCTTCCTCAGAGGGAGCTGCATCTTCTGCTGCAACTCGTCTATAATGTACTACAAAGAAGTCAGAAGCACTCTCGAAAACAGGAACTCGGTGGAGACTTACGTTTCTTGTCGACATGTTCACTTCAGGTTCGATGGAATTGTGTCTATCCCATTTCCAGCCAGCAGTGAGGTTCTTCGAGTTCTGTATGACCGAGCTTTAACTGGGCTTAGAGCCACGCTCCCTGCCCGGGATACCCGAGGCGATGAAACTAACGATGCTTTGGCGGTCCTGAAGTTGTTAGGATCCTTAATCCAGTCGTCGTCGAGAGTGATAACAAAGCTGGTCATCGACTTGTTAGCGCCTCGCCGACAAGTTATTAGGTGTGCTAATCACCGATCCCACATCTCGAGGGTGTGAAGGTAGTTGTTCTGAGTTGCCTGCATCAGCTCCTTGTAGACGATCGCATTCACCATGTCAACTCTCTCGTTCCAAGTACCACTGACCTCCGATCGCACCAAGGCTTCCAGGACGGAGCGCTTGAAGGGACGGTCCTTCGTCCTGCTGGGGCCCATGGCGAGTATGCTGCGAGAGAGAGAGAGAGAGAGAGAGAAAGGGCACGGCAAGAGAGGGAGGAAATATGGCGAGTTGGCATTCGACTAAGGGCTCTCTTTATACAGCTGGGCTACACAAAAACGGACCAGACCTTTTCACGACTTCGACGTACATGGCTCCTCGTCGGCGATGCTGGAGACGATCATGAAAGAGCACAAACTCGACGAAATTCACCACATGCGGCTGCCATTGCCGTCAACGAACTCGTCCAAAAGCGAGCGAAGCGAATCTTGTTGCCTACTCTGAGGGTGTTAAGTTGGTGTTAACTTGAAGTAGTATTAAACGCGAAATAGGGCGTCACCTGACGGTATATTTTTCATATTTCAAATTTCTCTTTGCATCTGTACCACGACTTTCTTTCTTGGCCGGTGTTTCTCTACAGAGCTATACTTACCTTGACACTGGGGTACGCGGGTATGAAATCTCTAATGGTGCTTTGTTCTCGCTTCCGTGGTCAGCAATACCTACTCACCGAATTACCAGCGGGCTGCTATGCGTGGATCGCGCTCTGCTCTGGATAAACTCGCAAAGATAGTTGAGGACGATGACTCCACCTTCCCTCGGCTACTTCCCGTGTTCTGTCATAACATTCTTTTCCTAAATACGCCTTCCATGGATACAGATGCAACCGTGCGGCATCACTGTTTGGTCATTGCCGAGGTGTGTTTTCGCCCGATCCACGTCAGTCTTCCCAAGAAGTATCAACACCCCAAGGCTGTCATCGACCAAATAACAGCAGTAGTTCCTCAGATCTGTCAATGGATCGTATATTTCTACTCGTCATATTTCCTGGACATCACTACCAAACCGGTACTGACTCCAGGGATCGTAGATTTGCGTGACCAACTCAGGGACACCCTAATGGATTTTGTTGACATCCTTGCTGCAAAGTTCCTGTCCGTGATGCGCGTCTCTCCGGGTTTTACCATATGTATGACACGCGTATGGATTCACTTCGACTCCAATGTCGAAACTTTAACCACTGCTTACTGCTGCTGGGAGGTTGTGGAAGTATTGGCTTACGATTCATCCAGTGATTCGAATGAATGCCAACTGGAATTTGTGGAGGTATTGAATGAGTCTGCGGACGTCATCGCATTCAATGCCATACGTCAAATCTCCCACTACCTTCAACTCCCCTGGCTTGACATTATTTCCGTGGACGATCGCATTAACATCATTATGCGATGTTCTAATTGTAGCGATATTCTCCGCCGGTCTCTTCTAAAGGCAAAGTCAGTGAGATGGTACTGTCGCCTTATCCCGCACCTTCTGTCATGGGAGAATGAATCCTTACTCTTCGATGGGCGTGCCGCAATCATGGTTTGTGTCTTGATGTGCTGCCATCTATTGGAGCAATCTTTCCAAGATGGGTACTCATGGATAGTTGAAGCTTTGGATCACCACATTCTCGAGTCAATCCTCAAATGTTTTCCGTTATTAGATGTTAATGCGGACGTAAACAAGGAGGCTCACACACGTCTGCGGAGCTCGCTTATAAAACTGCTCGACCTGGTTAACTCTCATCTCATGTACCGCCCAGTCTTGCGAAGCACTCAAAGATCTATCAGGCGCATACTCAAGAAAAGGTTGGAAGATGTTTTTTATCAGGATGGTCCACTGTGGGATGCTTGGGATCGACTGAAAGATGTGCATGATCTTAGATGGGCGGCGAGGGTGTTTAAGAGCACGGCGGTCACAAAATGTATGGATTCTGAGGTGAGTCTACCTCCGCCTGTTTATTCCTTTCTCTCATTATCTCTAGTGTACAACTCCTGGAGGTGTATTGAGGCAATGTTCAGGTTGCTCTAACGCCTATTTCTGTGGCTCGGTTTGCCAACGGATAGCGTGGAGGAATGGACACAAGGTATCATGTCACGAGCAGCAAGATGAACAGCGAGGTAAGACGATTCCTTGAGCAGAGTTGAATCAGAACTGACAAAATCTAGCCGGCTATGCCAAGCGCATCACCGACCGAGATAAAAGCTTCTTCTATGCGGCGGCTGAATATGACCTAGGAGTCAATATATCAATGATCAGAAAACGACGAACGGAACTCTTGGAGCAGAACGCTCAAAAGTCGTTATTACTACCGCACTTCCTTGTCATATGTTTGGACTATGTCTCGGTTCCACGTACTATGTGCATCTCCACCGCAGACAAGTTTTTGCAGCAGTGCGAGAGCGAGGAATGCCGGAAGCGACTCTTGGACGAAGCGAAAGAGCGGAAAGGGTCTCTGGTATTGATCGAGGTCCCCAGAGGACGAACTACATTCTCCACGACATTTATCTTGTTTGAACGTACCTGTTAATATCAGGCCTTGCTCTCTCGTCTTGGTACCGTGTGAATACCGAAGCTTGTAGATGTGCACATGCTCAAGATGCTGACATCTGTGTGAAACTGAACCTGAAATTATGCGCTTTCTCATAGACCGATGCTCGCCGCGAAGCAGTATTTGCCATCATCCTGTCCGGATTTCGTTGATTCTCATGGAAGCTTTGATCCGCTCTACCTTGCTCCATCGCGTGAAGTGGATTCAAATGCCACTGAGCCCTTATATCATGGGACCACGGTGAATGTTCGCTATTCATCCAGGCTTATGAAACTAACCTTACATGACTAGGGTCTGCCTTCTCACCCTGGGTCAGTCAGCACGGCCCAGCCGATGAAAATTCTCCCGCAGTTGCGCTTCCGCTGAATGCAAAACTGTTGTACTGCGAGCACAATGTCTTCTTCAGGAGAACGATTCTGTTGTACTTCAGGTGACTACTGCCTAGTATGGGCAACCATTGCTCAGTCCAGGACGAACACTCCCTCTGGGCCAACAGATGCTCCTCGCGCTAGATGGGCCTCTTGATGATCAGCGCTTTTACACGATAACCCAAAGGCAGAGGTAACAAAGTGGCTTATGGCGATATAGTATCCGTTCGGTATAGTCTTCTTTCCGCCCACACATCATCCGATGACCCTCTTCGATTGATAAGTATAAGTATATAAGGGAGTACCGCAACTCATCTTCTTGAAACAGCCATCCACTCATAGAATCAACCTCTTTCTATCATGTTTCGCATGTTCAATCGAGAAACTCATGGTGCAAAAGGCGCTGTGACAAAGAACGCCAACACCAATGTGCCAAGCAATTGGAACTACCTCAATAAACCCGGTAAGTGTTCGCGGTTTCTCCGGATTCGTAGGCGCACAGACCGGGATTGTTTTCCCAGGATTTCATCCGCGACCCTTGCGCATTGCTATGTGAGTTTAAACGTCTGTGTGCTTCTCGACATAGCGCATTTCATACATGCTAGATGTGGTGCTGGAATTGCCGGACTGTGTCTTGCCTATAAAATCCTCGAAGCGCAGAAGAAGGGCGTTCTTCGATCTGTGGAGTTTGTCTTATTCGAGAAAGATGACGGTAGGTATCTATGTTGGAATGAAAAAGCTTAGGTAACCTGTAGCGATCCTACTTTCAGACTTTACCGGTACATGGTGAGGGAAAGGGGAGAGTACTCAAGTATTCCGCACTTACCGGCCTTTCTTACAGGCATGCTAACCGCTATCCTGGCTGCCAATGTACGCTCGCTATTAATTCATTATACTTCAGATACTAACGCTGAAATATTCAAGGCGACGTGCCAAGTGCTGCCTACCAGTATTCTTTCGCACCCTACGCAGACTGGCCTCAGTGAGCGTGTTACTTTTCTTCGTCGCATCCTATATTCACACGTCATTATGAAGATATTATTCCTCTGCGGTAGAAATCAAGAAATACTTCAAAGCATTTGCACAAAAGTTTGGGATCATTCCTTTCATTCGCCTTCGACACAAAGTCACGGCAGCCATTTATGATGAGACTCTTGGAACGTGGGACATAACGGTCGAAGATTTGGAGACATCACAAGTCGATACGAAGTCCTATGATATTTTTGCTCCGGCTACCGGTGTCTTAGCGTGAGAAAGCTTCGTTTCTCTGATTTCTTAACTGTTCTTGTGACACGCTCATAGTGCCGTCAACCGTCCGGTGATCCCTGGTCTTGAGTCATTCACGAAAACTTCTGTTCTTCACACTGCCGAGTGGCCTGTCGGTTTTGATTGGCAGAGTACTTTTAAAGACGAACGCGTGTACGCATGATCTACTCGTCATGTCTTGTTACCATAATTACGCGATCCCACTAGCGCCGTCATAGGAATTGGATCTTCCGGCCTTCAAACTATCGGTGCGATTGCGCCGTACTGTAAGAATCTTGACATTTACGCTAGGTCTAAATTTTGGGTGAGTCTCTCCTTCAACTGGAGCTTACGTCCTGACCTGTTATAAGGTTGTTCCTGTCCTTTTTGGGCCTAAGGAACAGCGTAATTGGCACAACGACAACTTCTCATGTATTTCTTCGCTAAAACTGTGCCCATGCCAGTGTCTAATGATTAATTTTTGTGTAGATTCCGATGAGGAGCGTGCTAATTTTGGAAAGACACCGGAGATCCTTACGCGCCATATGAAAGAGATTTCTGCCACTATAAACCAATATTTTGGTTCGTTCTCTCTCTGACATCAAAACTCTCCACTCTGACGTTCCCAGATGCCCTGAGAAAAGGATCTGAGGCGCAGAAGGTATTTGTCCCAATCAAGCTCATACGCGGTGATCTTAGTGGTATACAGGCAATAATGGAGGCCTCCATTGATCACATGAAATCATCTATCAAGGATAACGATGTTCTCCAGATGTTAGTTCCTGAGTGAGTTATGTGACATGTCATTTAACTTGTCTTCGGTGGTGACTGACCTGAATATGATACAGCTTCGCTGTTGGGGTGGGTAGAATTAAAATTTTCTATCATTAGCGTGACGTTTCATCGCGATTGAGTAGTGTCGTAGGCCGACGCCTGGCGGGGCTTTCTTGGAAGCGTATGTTCCGTTCTTTATAAACAGCGCGCATTTAATCTCTGTCCCAGACTGAAGCTCCCTACGGTGGAGCTCACCTCGAATCCAATTAAGATGATCACTCCCAATGGTATCATCACTAACGATAGCACCGAACGCCCAGTGGATCGCATCATTCTCGCGACTGGATTCGACACAGGATTCAAACCAAGCTTCAAGTTACTTGGGAAAGACGGCGTTGATCTGCGAGATGTTTGGGCTCAACGACCAAAAGGCTTGAGTTTCCCTTGCTTCCAGTTCCGTGCCCAATTAATGCGCCTGACAGCTTATATGTCTATTGCCGTCGCCGGATTCCCCAACTTGTTCCTTATGGGCTGTGGCCCTGGAATAACGTATGCCAACGGGTCACTGTTGCCTTGCACCGAGACACAAGCAGACTATGTCGTGACTTGCCTGTACGTTCAGAGGACTCGTCAATGTTTCCGTTTAACTGAACGAATTCGAGGTCCAAGCTACAGAAGGAGGATATAAAAACAATGGAAGTCAACCAGGATGCACAGGACGAGTATAATGTCCAACAGGAAGGTCAGTTGTTTAAAACATATCATGATAAATCCGTGAATGACGCAGCCTTTGGCAGCGGTCATGAAAGATCTCGTATTTGTACTGACTCCCTCGAGAACTGGGTGCATGCTCTGAATATTCATGTAACAGACCGATTCTTGTTCCTCCTGGTATAAAGGCGGCAAGGTGGATGGTGAACCAGATGCAATTTTTGCTGGAAGCAGTACGAATTCAATGAGAATGAATGTGAATCGCTGAATCATATCGTTCTAGCTCTACAATACATGGAAATGTTATCTACACCCCGATGGGAGGACTGGAAGTTTGTCCCGTTACACCGCAATCGCTTCTCCTACTTGGGAAACGGGACCTCTACAGTGAGTGTATCATGTAGAGTGAGACGCTTTCTTATGTCTTGCTCTAGATCGAGGCTACCGGAGGCGACAGAGCATACTACGTCACAATCGAAGGCGCGAAAAGGGCTCTGAAGGCCAGTGATTATCAAGGTGACTGAGTACGCAATGATCTATCACCTTCGCTTTCCGCTGTACAAGCGTTAAAGGGTCACAGCTACAACTTCCTATTTTAAACGTACAGACTACTATATGCAGAATATTTTTTATGATTACAAGTGAATGCAATACGGTCCATGTGCCCTATATCACACTGCTTTCAATGCGAGCCTGAGCCTGAATAAATTCAGCAGGATGATTAAAATGTGCGGGAATATCGTAAGAGTACCGAGGTATCAAGAAGATGATCTTAGAACTGTTAGAATAAACACACAGAGTGTCATTCTATACACGAACCAAATAAATGGCCAAGGGGCCGGGACCACGAGAAAGCCGGCCCTTAATGATGGTGTGACGCCAAGGCTATCCAGGGCTAACACAACCAAACAACCGCCTGGCCAGGAATTTGACTGCGGTGGCGTCGAGATGCCTATCTTTGCTGGCACTGCAACGACAACGAATTATCAAACAATCTACCCACGTTAAAACTTTAAATGGCCCACTCAGGTAGTCTCAGTGTGCGTGTCTTCAATTCCCATCGACCGCTAGACTCAAATTCCAATAGCGAGCAATTGAAATTGTTCAGAAAGCCGTAGAGGACGATTCAAGTGGGAATTACCCCGAGGCGCTCAAGCGTTACATGCTAGCCCTCGAATTATTTATGTTGGCATTGAAATGTGCGTGTACTTTGGAATTTCTCCTGCAAAGCTTCAACCTTCGCGGCCTACAGATGAGAAGAATGACAAGGCCAAGGCGATAATCCGAGTCAAAGTCGATGAATATCTCTCTCGGGCAGAGCTATTGGAGAAGCATCTTACATCACAACGAGAAGGGCGCGCGGGGACATCCGCTGGTGTCGTCGGTTCCGGAGGTGTCGGTGCTCTGGGGAAACGGTACGCATACATTAGCGGCTAGGATATCCTTAGGCTCATGCATCAAATCCCGAAGTAAGAACGACGACGAAGACGGTCAAGATGCAGAGGTCAAGAAATTGCGGGCAGGGCTTTCCAGTGCTATTCTGTCCGAGAGACCCAACGTCCACTGGGATGACATCGCCGGTCTAGAAGGAGCCAAGGATTCGCTGAAGGAAGCCGTCATTTTCCCTGTCAAATTCCCTCAGCTTTTCACCGGTAAACGAACTCCATGGAAAGGTATCCTACTGTATGGTCCCCCAGGAACCGGCAAGTCATATCTCGCCCAAGCGGTCGCAACGGAAGCCAAGAGCACCTTCTTCAGCATCAGCTCCAGTGATCTGGTCAGCAAGTGGCAGGGAGATTCTGAGCGGTGTGTTGTCAAAGTCTTTTCAATGTTCATGCCCTACTACAACTTTTGCAGGCTCGTCAAACAGCTATTTGAGTTGGCGCGCGAGTCAAAGCCTTCAATAATCTTCATCGACGAGATCGATTCTCTGGCTGGCTCACGAAACGAGGGTGAGTCGGAAGGTTCAAGGCGAATCAAGACGGAACTATTGGTGCAGATGAACGGTGTCGGGCAAGATAACACTGGAGTTTTGATCCTGGGTGCGACAAACATTCCGTGGCAATTAGACAGCGCAATCAAGCGCCGGTGCGTGTCCTCTTATCTATGTCTACTTTCATGCCTCACGTTCCGCTAGGTTCGAAAAGCGAATATATATCCCTCTTCCTGGTGCTGAGGCTCGACGACGGATGTTCCAACTTCATGTTGGTCATACACCTTGCGACCTCACAGCCAAAGACTATCGGATGTTAGCTGACAGGACCGAGGGTTATTCCGGTTCTGATATATCCGTCGTCGTTCGTGACGCACTGATGCAGCCTGTGCGCAAGGTGATAGCAGCGACGCACTTTAAGCGCGTTGAGACGACAAAATGGACTCCATGTTCTCCCGGTGATCCTGACGCTGTAGAGAAAACGTGGTCAGAGCTAGAGTCACATGAACTGATAGAGCCTCAGCTGAAGTTAAATGACTTTTTGAAGTCCTTGGAGACCGTACGACCCACTGTTAGTGAGGCCGATACGCGGCAGCATACTGAGTGGACCAAGGAGTCTGGTATGTTCTATATCCCTCGACGCCTTGGCAATAGAAGCTCACTATTGAATGCTAGGTAATGATGGCGCGTAACGGACTGCTCGTTGTATGTATACTTGATGTAGCACTAGAGTTGGACTCTGTATACCATTGGTTTGCGATTTCATGCCCATCTGACGGGAAATTGTCTCACCTACCCAGAGAGCGTATCATTACGCTGTGCTACGTAGACATACAGTATGAGCGTCGCAGTTTCGAGCACCAAGTGCTTTTCGTCAGAAGCTTCCGTTGGAATGGAGGCAATGAAGCGCACGCATCGGGCCCTTTACACAACTGGCGTCACTTCGACCGATGAGGTCTTCCATCCCACATTACCGTCTAGACCTGTCGCGCGGCATGTGTCTCATGCTGCCGTTTCAAGCTCTTGGCAGTAAAGCTGACTTATCATTCCAATCCTAGTGTGTTACAATGTGCTTTCCAACCATACGCATCACCGTGCAGGCGCTAACTGGATTCAACCATAATGCAGGCATCTATGGGTTCTTCATTCCACCGGGACGATACCTACCGATAGCGCAATCAGCACCGTGAAGCGGCACTGCTGCAGCTCTACTCACCACCTCCACCCAATTGCCAACCAGGGCAACCCAAAGGCGACCGTGGCGAAAGGGATCAGCTTGTACTTGAAAGCGCTCTTGTTGGAGTATGAAAAGGGTAGATGCTACAGGACAGGACGGTCAGCGAGGGAAGGGTGCGGACTGGATCGACATACATAGGACGGCGGGTGGCGGGCTAGTTCCTTCATAGTGGAGATGGGTAGCTGACGAGGTGTGGGAAGACGAGGCTTTTAAAGTCCACGGAAGGTCACCAGACCTATCATCTGAGGGCCTGGATCATGAGGCATTTCCTCGCATCAGCACCCTTCATTCATTCGGGGACACCCAGTGACTACGCAATCAGATGAGAACCTATATAAACTGTCGTTTCGGAGTGGAGACATTCTGAGACAGGAAACTTAGCCAAGGGAGGAAGTGTATCGTCACGCAACTTGCAGGAGCTGGCCTGTCGAATGTTTTGTGTTTTCCCTCCAAAATATTGCATGAAATTCGGGGTTGATGATTGGGTTGCGAACCTGACATACCGGACCGATGTCAGAAGGCGGTCAGAAGAATGTCTGCTTGAAGAACTTGACCACATAGCAAGCCTAGTGCAACCTTCTACATTCGAAACACTCCAAATTAGTAGTGGCTACATATCGCTTCACCATCGTTCGAAGTATGTGGTACTACAAGTTATCATCTTCACCAGGAAATCCTCATCATAATTGCAAGTCGTTAAACGAGTGTCTAGAGCTGAAATAGATCATCATGGTGATCTCTGATGCGAAGTGAGGTAACGGCCGTTGACGTCCTACTGCGAATGGGGAATACGCCATTCCTCATTGGTTCTTCCGTAGGCCTAGAAGCTCTGTTGCAGCACTTGTTGTGAAGCGAGAATTTCCTCAAACTGAAGTATCCACGTGAAGGCTTTCTTGGGCGGTCGACCGTGACCGTGAATAGTTGGAGAACGTTTCCAGTGAGATACCCGACCTTCAGCATCAAACCTCCGCTGTAACCTTCTTTTATAGAATTCTTTCAATACATCGACACTCTTAGAACTTTTATCCAATCAATGATGCAACACAATGCGCTCGTAGTGTAGTCCGTGTCTCTGTAAGTCTATGACATGGTAGCAAGACAGCGCCAGGCAGTACTCACGAATGTTGTATACATCATCTAATAGTAGAAAACTTGTTTGAACTCTTGAGCAACGGTACATGCGGAGAAAGAAGCATCCTTTATCCTTCTATACCGATTCAACTCCAATACCTGCTGAGCAGAATCATTGTACTTTTTCCTGCACTTGCATCGAAGCGTCAGCCTTCGAGTTCAATAGACAGAAGCTTTCCAGCCCTTCTTCAAAAAATGATTTTGTGTTGATATTCTTGACATCTGAATGAGACATGACGGCTGCAGCAGGATGGTCCTACGTGACATCTGCTATCATTGACGAACTAAGACTCATGACTACCTTTAACTGACTGAAATTGAGTTCCCCAGATCTTGCAGTACAAATGGCCACTACGACGGTCACACGACTCTTTTGCCGTCTTCTATATCTAGATATCAAGGTCATTGATTGTAAGTACAAAAAGATAAGACAGAAATAAAGATAAACCTAAACGCTGGTAGCCAAGGTAAAAAGAAGAGAAAAGACAGGAAGAAAAAAAACACTTTACGCTGTCATTGTTGTGATCGGAATGTCTAGGCAACTACATCGAGGTGCACATTGGGGAATCCATTGGCCTTGATACGCTCGAGAAGCCACCAGAACGGCGTGGCATAGGTCAAGTCGGAGGACTCCATCGTACCAGAACTCCCAGTAAGCATACCACCAATACGGCCACGAATGTCGGCGATTATTGAGCCTGAATCGCCAGGTTCCGAAAAGGCTTCTGATTTGCTGTCGTAGTTCATGATCGCCCACTCCATGGAGGTTTGGTGGATTGACATGTCAAGTTGGAAGTAGTTGCGGACGATAGAAAAGACACCGTTCGCACGGCCGATAGTGGTGCCAGAGGCATTGCCGTTCTTGACAACTAACAAGCACGGTTCCTGATCCAAGCCCCACATGTCGTGGGCATGCATCAAGCTGTCGGTAATGGTGCCCACAAGCGGAAGCAGGCGATCTACGGGATATTCGAACTTCCAATTAGCGTCTCCGCGGGGGAAACACTTGAGCGTGAATTCGTCCGGCGCTAACTTCGATCCTAGTTATGACCAAAATTTAGGTTAGTAGATCCTTGATTAAATGGTCACAACGCACCAAGGTCTATCTTGTTGCCCTCGAAGCCGTCACCAAGCTTGGATCGGTCAATGCGGAAAATCCCCCAGTCCTCCGTGAAATGTTGTTCACCAACGCCAAGACGGATGGCTGGGGAGCGGACGATGTGGCCAAGAATACGGTTGTCAAATTTCTTCTAGTTCTTATCTACCTGATTGAGTAACGCTCCGAGTGCCTCCATCGCATTCTCTGCCTCGGCCAGCAACCTCTCAGTCTTCAACCGGTACGCCTTGGTGTTTTCGACATCGATGGCATTGGTACTCTTCTCCTTCTCCTTAAACCCATCAATCTGCTTCCTCCAGCGCTGGACCGAGATGCCGTGCCGTCCAATCCTGATTTTGATCGACTCGACTCGGTTGGTATAGACTCCGTCTCTGAGGAGAAGGACCTCTCGAGGAGGAACACCGGGGTTGTGAACGTAGTCAATGTTGGCTTCATGAGGTCCGATGAGGACGTGGCGACACGAAAGCCCCAAGAGATTATCGGTACCGCCACCCTCGGTGAGGTAAAGGGCCATAGTTCCCTGTGCGTTGGGTCTGGCCCTAGTAGATATGGGGAGGCCAAGGACCAACGCCGTCGACTAGTGGGTGTAGGTCACCAACGGGTTTGAGAAGCTGAGGACCGTCTGCGCGCGTGTAGATCGATTCGCGAAAGTCGATGTCGATGTCAGTGATCTGGTAGTCCTTAAGTAGAGCTAGTACGACCTGAGCCGCGTCGTGGGCAGCTGTGGCGGTTGTAGACCCTGGGGAGACGCCAATCCAGATAGTGACAGGACTGACGGCCGGTGTCTTAGCCTCTCCCGTTTCTTTATCGACGTCTTCTTCGTCCTCAGGCGGCTCACCGACCTCGACATCCTTGAAACGAACGACGTCTATAGTCGTAAAATGAACCTAGAAATCCCAGTCAGCAAGTTCTATGACACGATAGATACCTATCAACCGACCTTATGCGCGTCCATAACCTTGACAACCTTCCAACCCAGATCATTGCTCCAGAACTCAGTAATAGGGTGGTCGGAAAAACGGACTGGTCATTGTAGAGAGGGCTCTGAGCCTGTGCATGTCTCTTGGCAAGGCTAACGCACTCCTCGACAAGTTCGTCAGAAAGCACTGAACGAAGGGAGGGAAAATGAGATAATTAGTATGGAATGGTCATGGAGAAACGAAGGGACAAACCGGTGTGTGATTCGAAAGATCAAAAACGAGCTGAGCGACTTGACTTGCGGTGTGGAGAGAAGTTCAGCGAGGGATTCGAGAGAGGCCGAGGGGCTCCATTATATACGCTACATCATGTACAATGCGAAGTTTCCGAGTCATAGCGCCAGTAAGCCGGATCCAAGATCGCTTACCCAAGAAGGAAACCGAGTATATAGGGGCTTCAAATTTCTTCGACTTCTTACTTGCTGCTTACCTTGTCAATTGTAAGTGTACGACGATCACGATGCTTCTATGCACCTTCATTATTTCTTACCTTTCGATAATACCTCATCGACCATCTACGTACACGAGCCCAGGCAGTTCTTGGGATCGCATAATTTGTCGATAAGTTCGTCTCGGAGTTCCTCCCGTGCTTGAGGCATGCGAACAGCTCAGACTGTCTCACTGAGGGATTACTCTCAAGCCTACAGGATACTGAGTCTGTGATTTTCCCATTCCCCGGTCTATACACGCCGCGTCTTCTTCAAGGATCCGCTATCTCAGTTTTATGCCGTAGGAGTCCGCTGCGACGCTACTGTCTCGCAAGATATTGTCACAATGTCGGTGCATATGCGGAATGTTGAACTGCTTTTTGGTTTGAGACCCGACCAGTTAGAATACCGCAAATACATACATAAAGTGCTTTCGAAAGGTTAATTCGAGCCTTGGAGTACGTTCGGTTCAGGTCTCAGGGCAGTTAGAGTAATGTAAATGTTGCTTGTAACTACTATGCCTGTAGGTATATTTCTGTACTTTCATTATTTTCTGCCTTTCAATACGTCGTCTACCATCTGGGTACATGAACCCAGGTAGTTCTTCGGATCGCATAATCTGTCGATAAGTTCATCCGAAAGTTTCTCCCGTACTTGAGACATGAGTTTCAACTGTTCGGATAGACGTTTCTTCAGAAAGTTTGAGTACGAGACAGGACACTAGGACGGGAGACAGGACGCACATGGGATTCAAAGCACGTCGTGCAAGCTTCATATACGATATCGTGGGCAGCATTGCGACCAAAATATGGTGCCAGTCCCATCATTACCGCTTCACCGACGATGAGACCTTTCGACATATCGAGATTTTCAATCATGCGGCTAGCGGAATGATTAACATCAGAGGCAACATAAATAACCTGACACACCCTGTATCAACATGTAGTCCATCCAACACGAATTCTGTCTGACGAAGGGCCCCGCTTGCGAGGCAAAACGCTTCCGGAACACAGCTCCATTCAAGATGCCACGGACCCGATGCACGTTCAAGATCAGAAACCATCGCATCTTGCGCTGTCGCAGCGTGGGTGCGGAGAAGCTTTGAACACGCGAGGATCGCCTCTGACGATATACTGTTTCGCTTTTGGGGCATCGTGGATGACGCACCACGATGGGGGACAAAAGGTTCTTGAACCTCTCCAAACTCGGAAGAACTGAGGAGGAGTATATCATAAGCGATTTTCCCAAGAGTTCCTCCGACGATCTAAGGAATAGGTGAGGGAATAGAGGTGCACGGTAACAGTGATCTTACCGACAAAAAGGAGATGGTCTCCGCAATGCCATCACGAGCTACATGCCATGAAATGGGGGGATCGTGGAGACCCAGGTCTTCGGCTAGCCTTGCGCGAACTTTCAAGCCAATGTCGTCGGTCCCGAGAGACGCCAATGAACCCACCGCTCCTCCGAACTGAACGAGCAACACGCGCGGGCGAAGCTGTTCGAGACGCTCAACATGCCGGTCGAGAGCAGAGAGCCAAACGGCGCATTTGTACCCGAAGGTGATGGGAAGGGCATGTTGAAGATGTGTTCGACCTGCCATGGGAGTGTCACGGTATTTGGAAGAGAGTCGCACGAGAATATCTCGGACGGCGTCGAGTTGCTGAGATACTAATTCGAGGCCTGCTTTGATTTGGAGGACGCTGGCGGTGTCCATGATCTATCAGAGGTGGAGATGAGTACATAATTATCTCTTAGGCATTGCTTACATCTTGCGTAGTGGCGCCCCAGTGTCTGAATTATATAATTAACCGGGTCATGGGTGCTCCAGTGCTGTCCTAACTCACAAGTATTTTCCACTCTCGGGGCACATATCATCCAGCTGCCTGATAAGCCCCAAAATAGGATAACCGACTATTTCGGTGTCTTTTCGGAGACGATCCCAGTCAATCTTGTCAGTAGTACAGTCTCGTTCAATAATTCCGCCAGCATCCTGCGGAATGACGCCTAGAAATGATTGAGCTTCTGTGATACAGTGAGTCGGGTAGATAAATAAGATGGTGGTATAGCACTTACTTGCCAGAGCTGTCTCTACTTGAATACAACGTGAGAAGTATGTTTGGTCAGCTACAGATAGGTCACCAATATGCATCGTCTCGTCTGGAAGTGTGATTAAGACATACTGAAGATTAACCGCATTCTTTCATTGGTGAACATGGTGCGAAATATCGAGTCGCATACTCCAATCGCTGGTGAAGAGAAAGTATTCATGATGGTGCAGCGAGAAACGGAATGTTCGTGAGAGTTTGCTGCGAGTCATTTGATCAAGGAAAAGGAGAAGCCAGGGTAACACGGAATCTAAAAACCCGGGAGTCGGGCAAAACATATTGCTCTTCCAGCAGTCGACCGCACTTGAAAGCCTTCTCCGGGACGTCAAAGAGCAAATGATGACCGAGATTGTGGATGCCGTTCATTCACTTTCAAGCCTTTGATAGGCTGTTCAGTATTCACTGTACACCTTTCGGCGACGACTGGATTTGCGTTGCACAAAATCTCAAATTCCTCCTTGGTCATCACTTCTCCATATTGATGGCCTATATGCACACGAAGACAAACAAGGTCTGAAAGAAGTTCTGTACCTGATAAAGATTGAACGAAATGGCCAATAAGACCGACTGTGACATACCTTTTAGTAGGTGGTATTCCCACAGATGTTGTCAGATTTTCTTGTGCTATATTTATCTATCCCGGTATCCTTCCCCTCGAAGCTACGAATAACCAACGAATACCTTCTTGTGAAAAAGGACCATTGGGCTGCATCTTTGAAAGGGTGTTAACGCCACGGCTGGAAAAGTTGCGGACACATTTTCAAACGTAGGGACCTAGCTTATAATGAAGTAAGCCAGTCTCGTCTTTGCGCAGTCGTATGCAGGGTTTTCCTGTAAAGTCGTCGTGTTGGCTAAAGACAAGTCACACGCCTTAGAATGATCGGAGTTTGAATATTAATTACTTCGGCACTTAGACCGGACCGGCAGCGCTTAACTCCCGATTCACTTCCGCCATAGCACTGTATGATTCGAAGGGGCGCCGAACAATATCCAATGCAAGCTGTAGCCTTGCTACTGGAAATAAACGGATGTAGCAATCTGATGTAGTTCTCGGACTTAATCTCACAACCACAAGCGGTTCCTTCGGCTTTGTGACCATACTTGCATCGCTATGGATAAAGTCCATACACAGCTAACGGTCTGACAAGGTTTCTTACCAGCGCATAGGAAGAAAGCGCCGCACCTTTTGGAATCTGGATGATCACGAAGCAACTTATGTTATTTCTTTTCAGGAGAATTGCATCGCTCCACAACAGGTCCCGAACCTATTCTTCATGTGGTGGCGTACATCTAGCTGATGCCCGGGGTAGTGTTTGATACCCGCCGCATCGTCAGCTGCAGCAATGAACGCTTGGGTTGGTTCGGCAATCAATACATTAATGGATAACGAGCAATTCTCTGATTTTAGTGAAAAGTTATCCGGTTAAATATACACTACGAAGAAGGAATGAATCAAGTCTCAAAATGGCGTGGATGATCCTGTAATTTGTAGCGCAAGAACTTGCGCTGCAACTTCAGACACTGGTAGCTGCGTAAAGGATCTTGGGTGTGTGCCAAGCTTTTCTATTTGTAACTTTTCCCTTACACACGACTAGTACAGCTGCCCTCAATCTGTCTGTGCAATCTGTCACTCACAAACGGTATTACTAAGACTGCTGTCTTCGGGATCAAAGAAGTAGATCTCATGCCAGTTGCTCTGTTTCGTAAAGTCGCAGGAGGCTGGCCCTCGAAGCATCAGTGTTATTGATCACTAGGATAAGGGACGCCATATTCATTCCACATGTCAAGGTGAGAATACTTCAAAGAACAGACGCTGAGCAAAGGCGCATTATAGTCATTGCGTATCCAATGTGGTAATGACGAGGGTAGCGATGTGGTAAGAATTCCTGTAGTCATCTCCATTCCTCTTTTAGCTTTGAACTCAGCATGATTGTGGACTGTCATGCATCATAAGTTCGTTATAAATCCCAGCAAATCGGATGGCCTGAAAAACTGCCGACTACTGACTGCCATGAATTTCTTACGGGCAGTAGATCTCACAGCTTTTCTTGCACTGAGCTACGTGCTGTATCGACTCTTGACGATGCCTAAACTTCGTCTACCGCCGGGTCCTAGAGGCCTTCCCATCATTGGGAATATTTACGATGTCCCTGCAAAGTACGAATGGATTACTTATAAGGACATGGCACGACAGTACAGTAAGTACAGGTCGTTTTGCTTCATATTCTGTGTTGATCGTCTTTCTAGATTCTGATATCATCCACCTCAACTTAATGGGTACCAGACTTATCGTTCTCAACACTCGTGAAGCCGCTCGCGAACTTTTTGATCGACGTTCTGCCATATATTCTGACAAGTGTGTCGAAATTTCTTATTTAAACGAGTCACCTCTAACATCGGTTATATAGGCCGCCGTTTCCCATGTTAAACGGATTGTAATGTTCAATTTAAGGATAAGACCTGTCCAATCGAGCTGATTTTGATTTACAGAATGGGTTTTACTTGGCATTTCGCATTCCATCGATACGGCGCTTATTGGAAAGGTCAACCAATAATTCTACTACTACGAAGAACCCAAGACATGTACTGATTGTACTTCCGCAGAACACCGCAGGCTGTTTCACCAGGAGTTCGTAGGACCCGCGATGCCCAATCATTATCCTCGTCTACTGGACGGGACAAGGTGTCTTCTGAAGAGGCTTCTGGACGACCCATGTAATTTCCGTGAAAGCATCCGCTTGTATGCACCGATCTATATTTTGACAGCTGGCATTAATACTCTGGTCCCTAGTATGGCCGCACGAATTATCTTAGGTGTGACTTACGGTATAGATGTTAGAGATAACAACGACTATTACGTTCAGACGGCAGAAAAAGCTATGACAGGAATGGCCGAAGCAGGGAATGCTGGGTCATTTCTCGTTGATTCTTTTCCTATTCTACAGTACGTTCCAGATTGGTTCCCAGGAGCCGATTTCAAGAGGAAGGCTGCGAATTGGAACTTGTCAATCAAGGCAATGCCGCGTGTGACTATGAAATTTGTCCATGATTCAATGGTAAGAACGTACTCTTTTTACTCATTCTTGCACTTACTGTCAAGCAGGCATCTGGTACTTCGGTCGAATCAATTGCATCCAAATATATTACCGAGTTGGAAGAAAACACAGAGTATTCATCAGAGAAGGAGGAGATTTTGAGCAATGTGTTAGCGTCCTCGTATGCTGGTCAGACGCTATTTCTTCTTTCCGATATTGCATCTCATTCTGCTTGTCCTTCTTAGCCGGCTCGGATACTGTAAGTTTTTGTGTTACATGTCGTGCGATTTTTCACTGAGCTTGCACCTCCCAGACGGTTTCAGCCCTGACTACTTTTCTATTGGCGATGACACAAAATCCTGATATCCAGAAGAAGGCACAACAAGCAATCGACGATACTATTGGTTGCGACAGACTCCCCGAATATTCCGATTACAAGTCAGTACCTTATATCAATGCACTTCTCAAGGAAGTTCTACGATGGAGACCAGTTACACCACTTGGTACGTCCCAACCATTGATACTTGAGTCAAGTGCAGGATGTGTCAACATGTGAATCAGCCGTTCCGCATAGTGTTACTCTCGACGATGAATATAAAGGATATCACATCCCTAAAGACTCATTAATTGTTGGCAATGCATGGTACATACCATTTTTTCTCGGTTCGCATATGTTGAATGGATCTTCCCGCTAGGGCCATGCTGAACGACGTCTCAGTTTATGGAGAAAACCCCGACGTTTTCAATCCAGACCGCTTCTTGAAAGATGGAAAGATAAATCCGGGTGTCGCCCACCCAAACGAAGCTTTTGGATTTGGCCGGCGGATTTGTCCAGGACAGGACATGGCTGAGGCATCTATCTGGATGACTATGGTGTCGATTCTTGCTGTCTTTAACATTACTAAGGCTGTTGACGGTAAGGGAAATGTTATTGAGCCGTCGGGAGAGTATACATCAGGTCTACTGAGGTACGTGGGTTTCTTTTGATGTAGCTGCCATTTACAAAGTACGACTACAGTCATGCTGCTCCCTTTGAGTGTGAGATCAAACCTAGATCAAAGCATACTGTATCTTTGATTCAGTCAGGTGTCCACGTTCTTTAGCTCCATACACTGTCATGTTACCTGATTTATGTAGAGTATCAGTTTTTATACAAAAGATTAAGGTTTTGAATAAGAAGAGCACATACGATAACAAGATGGGGCTGTGGGAAAATCAATTACACGACGGGCCGGCAACAAATTTCGGATCTCCTTGTCTGCTGCTATCGTGATGATCATTAGCAAAATAACCAAAAAATCATATGGCCGTATATGCCCATGAAAAGGCTCGAAATGCATGGAATTGCTCAAAAGAATTGCGAAAAGTTGGATGTCCATGTGAAGCATCGAAAAAAGGGAATTCTACATGTATTCTTATGGATATTGCCAATATCAGAAACATGTATCAGGCTTCGAAAGGCTTCAGTACGCGTACTCAATGTCACAAGTAAATATAAGAAGAGCACCTGCCTTACAAAGAGTCTGTAATATCACAGATATTTTGTATTCATTAGCAATGGGTATAATTCTTACTGTCGCATGCAGAAACTTGGCACCAATGGGATAACATTGTGATAAACATATGCAGTACATCATTTCGGACAAAAATTATACTGCATGTTCACCCTGTTCCTGCTCATCTCTCTTGGCTGCCAGTCGCTTTACAGAGCCGCCATCAGGAAGTGACTGAGGAAGGCGAGTTTTTCCTGTCTTGAATATGCTGCTAATAAATTGTACATGAGTGGAAAATCTAGTAGCAAGTAGGAGGATCACTTAGTCCACCATCCCAGCACCGCATTCACTTTTGCTGCTGCAATAGGTCCAGGGGCGTCCTCAAAGTAATCGACGATGTTGTTAAAAAAGATGTGATGATCAAAGTTTCCATCAAGTTGTTGCCAGCCACTTTCGGTCAACGCAATTCGAAGCTATATCACTTAAATGAGTAATAACCTCGAATAAAATGAGAAAAAACTCAGCTTGTATGGCCACATATGCAATACTTCTTGCAGTTACTGACTTCAGGCCAATACTATTGGCCACACAGTGTGATGGATTTGCCTTCCGCCATTTGACACGAGAAGCTAATGCATTGAGATCAATTTCATCTGCAGATTGTGGCGATGTCATGAGACACTTCCAAGCCTGTCAAGACATAAGATAAGAACTGGTGGAGATGGATAAAAATTTAAATAACCTTCTGCAGGATTGGTGCTTGTGCAAAACCTTCGTCGCTGTCGGTATGGTCTTCAGGGTCAGGAAACAGGAACCGAGGCCAGGAATCTGCAGTGACTGGATACTGTGGATCACCACTCCTTATTGCTGCATGTACACTAGAAGATATTAGGGAAGTCAGTGTAGATTGTTGAGAGGTAATGTGATGCACTCTGGATCTGACCAATCATATTCAATAGGGCATAGAAAAGCCCCAGTGATATAATGGTCGAACCCACAGCCAATGCGACTCTGCATGTCTAATAGTTCATCCTGCATGTCTGCTAGCTTTATTGAGCAATTGATCCACTCTGGTACATGAACCAGAAGACAATGAGTGTCAACATTTCTGGCAGTGCTCGCACCATTGCTGAGCTTCAATTGCAATCAGATGACTATTAATGCTGATAAATGAGCATGAAACTTACTGAGGTGCAGATGTCATTAAAATCACCTGCACTGGTCTCATTTCCCAAGAGAATTTTTTCAATATGAGGCTCCAGACACTGGACCATTGCCTTGTAGGCTCAAAAGAGTCTCTCCTGCCTGTACCATATCATGAACACTATCTGAAGTTCATAGTAGTCAATTTAGAAGATTACTCACTCCAATGTGTGCAAGACGTCAGAGTCTTCATTCTCTGAAGATGAATCCTCTTCCATCTGTTGGCGCCAGACTTTTTCATCCACAACACTTCAGACACTGTCAAATGGTGACATAATATGAGGCAGGGCACATCCCATGTGCTTGAATGACTCCCTAAAAGAGCTTATAGATTTTGTACAAAGGAGAGGCATTTTTTGACTTACTGATGCTTGACTTGGGGTGTACCCTTCAAAGCTACCACTTCTTCCTCTAATTCTTTAATGCAACATTTGAGAAGATTGAGGTTTGAGTGTGAGGAATCAGATGAAGTAGATCCAGGTAGGTTAAGAATTTGCAATTCTTCAAAAGGTGCCATGGTGGTTGAGATGTTAGAACTGTTATGACTGCCTCGAGTATTTATACTGAATGAAGTTGAACCATCTGCCAATTCAGAAGAAGAGGTGTCATCAGAAAGTGGAAAAAAAAAATTCTAGAAGGTAAAAAATGTCATAGCTTTGTGCTTGACACAGTCTGCCTTCATGATGAGGAAAACTGGAAATGTTTGAAGTGCCACAGTGGCAAGTCAGAGGGCAATGAGAGACTCACATAATTTGTCAATACAATGTTTGCTCCAACTCAGACCAACCAGTGTATACTCTTGTTTGCCATTCAATACATGCATCTTACATCTTATACTATTCTTCATGTCTAAGCTTGTTCTTCCTTTCTTGTGTGTTTCTGAAAAGGTGGTGATGAGGTGGTCAGATCCCGAGTCCTTGTGACTCGGTCTTAGTAGTGCAAACCCCCCATGGGAATTTCCTAAAGTGAAAGATATTTTACAGATAAGATAAGATATAAGATAAGATAATAAATTTCTATATATGTATATAATTTTCAAATATCTTTCTATATCTGGTATATCTAATGACACATTGACTGATTGCCGATATGCCGAGGTTATTGTATAAAGGTGAATTTCAAAAATATTTCCTTTTCTTGGTCTAAACTTGCGGCAATTGCCAGTATAATTTGAATTAATATCTGCCGAATTGCTGAGGTCACTGTATGAGGGTGAATTTCAAAAATATTTCCTTTTCTTGGTCTAAACTTGCGGCAATTGCCAGTATAATTTGAATTAATATCTGCCGAATTGCTGAG
This sequence comes from Armillaria sp. CMW 4456, assembly GCA_028551335.1. NCBI lineage: Eukaryota > Fungi > Basidiomycota > Agaricomycetes > Agaricales > Physalacriaceae > Armillaria > Armillaria sp. CMW 4456. Next base: position 85,824 of record JANDKJ010000474.1, read on the forward strand.
GTCACTGTATGAGGGTGAATTTCAAAAATATTTCCTTTTCTTGGTCTAAACTTGCGGCAATTGCCAGTATAATTTGAATTAATATCTGCCGAATTGCTGAGGTCACTGTATGAGGGTGAATTTCAAAAATATTTCCTTTTCTTGGTCTAAACTTGCGGCAATTGCCAGTATAATTTGAATTAATATCTGCCGAATTGCTGAGGTCACTGTATGAGGGTGAATTTCAAAAATATTTCCTTTTCTTGGTCTAAACTTGCGGCAATTGCCAGTATAATTTGAATTAATATCTGCCGAATTGCTGAGGTCACTGTATGAGGGTGAATTTCAAAAATATTTCCTTTTCTTGGTCTAAACTTGCGGCAATTGCCAGTATAATTTGAATTAATATCTGCCGAATTGCTGAGGTCACTGTATGAGGGTGAATTTCAAAAATATTTCCTTTTCTTGGTCTAAACTTGCGGCAATTGCCAGTATAATTTGAATTAATATCTGCCGAATTGCTGAGGTCACTGTATGAGGGTGAATTTCAAAAATATTTCCTTTTCTTGGTCTAAACTTGCGGCAATTGCCAGTATAATTTGAATTAATATCTGCCGAATTGCTGAGGTCACTGTATGAGGGTGAATTTCAAAAATATTTCCTTTTCTTGGTCTAAACTTGCGGCAATTGCCAGTATAATTTGAATTAATATCTGCCGAATTGCTGAGGTCACTGTATGAGGGTGAATTTCAAAAATATTTCCTTTTCTTGGTCTAAACTTGCGGCAATTGCCAGTATAATTTGAATTAATATCTGCCGAATTGCTGAGGTCACTGTATGAGGGTGAATTTCAAAAATATTTCCTTTTCTTGGTCTAAACTTGCGGCAATTGCCAGTATAATTTGAATTAATATCTGCCGAATTGCTGAGGTCACTGTATGAGGGTGAATTTCAAAAATATTTCCTTTTCTTGGTCTAAACTTGCGGCAATTGCCAGTATAATTTGAATTAATATCTGCCGAATTGCTGAGGTCACTGTATGAGGGTGAATTTCAAAAATATTTCCTTTTCTTGGTCTAAACTTGCGGCAATTGCCAGTATAATT
>JANDKJ010000475.1:0-17978 GCA_028551335.1 Armillaria sp. CMW 4456
GAGCCCACTGCGAGGGGGGGGTTTCATTCTTGTGATTTATTTCTTGAAAGTTATTGAAGTTTCATGCTTCCAGGTGTAAACCCATTGGGAGTTCTTGGAAGATAACCTTCTTGAGGAACAAACTTGTTAGTGGACCTTTTTACCCAAAGGTTTCTGATGAGGAGGGTATGCCCTTGCAAAAGAAAATAATGTCTTGAGCTTCAGGAACATGAAAATCTGGAAAAACTAAAGAACCAGTGACTAGAGCACAGAAAAGAGCAAGTGGACTATTGGTACCCCCAATATATCCTTATCCACCAGTAGCGAGCATGAACATGCAAACCCTGGTGATTGAGGAAGAATCTTCACAGTAAGATTTGTCTGTCACTCTGGACACACCTTTAGTTTCACATATGGCAACTCCCTGTCAGTCCAGTAGTTTGAGTATTCCAGGACCCTCAGGTACTGTTAGTGCCCCTATAGCGAGCTCACAACCTACAACCACACAACCTTTCTGAATTACTCCCCCTTCCAGTGCTACCATAACAATGGCACCTTCCATGCCCGGCCTGAATGAAAAGGCCATGCCAAAATTTGAGAGCTCTACAGATCCTGAAGAGCTCGAGAGGTTTTTCGCTTGCTTGGACAAATTATTTGACAAGTGTGGGATAACCAATAATGATACAAAGAAGAGATACACAACTGCTTATATGGACATAAAAACCAAGAAGCAGTGGCGAGTAATGATGAGCTACAAGAATGGGACCTTTGATGAATTCTCAAAAGAAGTTATGGGTAGCTATGATGGAGTGGTAGATGCGGACCATGATGCTGTTCAAGAGTTAAAGCAACTGGTCTGTAGGTACAACCTATTGTCGATTCGTGAGAAATCCGACTTCATGGCATTCAGAAGAGAATTCCTAGTGTTGGCAGCAAAACTGGAAACAGTACTGTTGAATAGAGAGCTTGTGGACCAGTTTTTGATGCCGATGTCGGAGGAATTATATCAGTTGATAAAATTGAGATTAGAATGCCTGCTGCTCCCTGCAGGAGAGACTCACAGAAACCTTACAGACCCATATACTTTGAAAGAAGTAATGACATGTGGGCTGGATGTACTGCAAGGAGTCTTCTTGTCAATGGATAGAAAAAGAAACGAAGCACGCAGGCTGGATACTGCTGGGTCTTCAACAAGAGAAATGTATGGGGCTCGAACCGGGACTAGGAATAGTTCTATGGAGCCCCTGGTGAAACAAGAAGAGATTGGCAGCTTTTTAGCATTGATTAAGGATATTTTTGAGCTCCAAGCTCGAGAAGGGAATCAAAGGATGGCCGCTCTAGAAAAGGCCTTTACAGAGCAACAGAAGAGTATGTTGAACTTCTTACAGAGTCAGCAGCTGCAGGTGCAACAGATGCACCAGCAACCTCAGTATGGAGCTCACCCACCTATGTCGGGAGGGTATGGAGGGTATTCTAGACCCGGAAATTCGAATCCTGGGGTAAGCTCACAAAGCCAACTGGACTGTTGGTTTTGCAGAGAAAAGGATGGGCATGTGTTGGTGGACTGCCCAGTAAAATTAGAATATGCGAAATGTGGGAAAGATAGTTTTGGTGAATGGGAGAGCTCACTTGCTGGGTGGGGGTACAATTCCTAAAGAGATTAGGGACCCCTACATCAAGAATTGAGTAGATGAGTATTATGCATGTCTGGATGGCACGAAGAATGTCAGCCAGAACATCTTGATAACTGGATCCGCAACTCCAGGTTTACTCAATGTCACTGGTTCTTTGGTGGCGCTTCTCCAGCAGAAGCAGGAGTTGGAATGAGAGGTATTTGTGCTACAGTCAGGTAGTGCATGGGGAAGAAGTCAGACAATCAAAGATATAGAGTGGGAGATACCCATGGATGAGGAATGCAAGCAGGGTTTTTCTAAGTGTTCAATGATGGCAGGGCAGGGACCATTACAGGATGAGCAGAGTTGGCAAGTCTGGTCCACCATCACCCCCAGAGGATGCTAACAAAAACCAAAAGAAATCTGTGAGCAGGGAATATAGAAAAGAGTGATCAGTAGAAAGAGAAGAGTCAGAAGATGAGGAATGTGATTACAGAGAAAAGCAAGTGTGGATGGATCCTGCACCCAAGTATATACCTACCCCTCAGGTAGTTGTGCCACATGTTCCAAAAGAATTCAGGAGTGTGAGGGACATTACTAGTGGAGTGGAAAAGGGAGGTCCACCAGAAAAGAAAAATACCAGAGAACCCTTGACATCTTATCCCTCTGAAGCAAGGGAACCAGCCTATAAGATCAGGGCACCAATCCAGGAGTGAGGCGATCAAGCAGAACTCATGGAAAGGGTCATGAATATGGAAGTACCAATCACTGTCGGCGAGTTATTGTCTCTGTCAAAGCTGAGGGAGGATGTAAAGAGTGAGCTCACTCTGAAATGCATCCTGCTCAGTAAGAAAGGGAAGAATGGCAAGCAGCAGTTTGGATACTTCCTGGGTGAGGAGACAGAAGATGCAGGAGATAGAGAGCTTGAAGAGGAAAAAGTATTTCCTTTCACAGAAGTATCAGAAAAAGAGGGGAGCTCACTACCTGGTGATGCTCTACATATGTCGGAGCTGCCGTATGAAGGCTGCTTTGTAGTTTCTTCGGAAAATAAAGATGGGGTACCATCAGGATCGTTGATCTGGCAGGATCCTTTCTTGCAATATGTGAATGAAACTACAGAGCGGGGGGAAGAACCGAAACTGGTGTATGTGGCCAAAGATTCACAGGCCTTGTGCTCGGTATTCCCATTGGTAAATGGCTTGGAGAAACTTGAAGTTTATATGATACTGGGTTGCAAATCGTGTCGATGTCTGGACGAATTGCAGACCAGCTGGGACTAGTTTACGATCCAGATAAAGTGATAAATATGCAGTCTGCCAATAGACAGGTAGAGAAATCATTGGGAATGGCTAAGAATGTACCATTCCTATTCAGAGACATTATGGTGTATTTGCAAGTACACATCATAAGGGACCCTGCATACAATGTTTTATTGGGATGACCCTTTGATGTGCTCACAACAAGCACAGTATTCAACACGGCAGATGGAGGACAATTGATAAAGATAAAAGATCCGAATTTGTTGAGAAGTGCAATGATCCCTACATTCCCCTGCAGTCAACATTGAGTTGCACAATGTGAGGTGGAGCAGGAATTTCAGTAATCGATGATTTGATCAAAGATCAAGGAGAGCTGGCACTAGTAATAGAAGCCGATCAAAATATGAACTTCGTGATTGGCGCCTATGCAAAACCTACTGGATCGAAGAAGTTCAAGAAAGAAGAATTACAGGCTACCTACCTTACAGCACACGAGTCAGTGTGTGGAAAAGATACCAAAGCACGCGGGACCTTGTCCTCGTATTTTGGAGCAGTAGAACACCTACAGGAACTAAGGGAGAAACGAGCTCACTCAGAGAAGGCGACCTGGCAACCACAAGGAGAAAAAGTGGGCCTGGGGAGTTTTTATCAGAGTAAAAGCAAGTGAGCTCACTACCCTTCTGTGGGTTCTGTGAAAGATGTATTCGCTACTAAGAAATATAAACCAGTAGCATTGAAAGTGAAACTGATAACGGGTGGTTTACCCTCTGAATTCAGGATAGAATGCAATATAACAGGCGATCCCTTAGCAGAGATGCCAAGACTTAGTGAGCGGCCTCCTGATTTCGAACCGGCAGGTCAATACACTCAAGAAAGAAAAGAATTAATAGACAAGGTACACAGTGAAGATTTCCTGTGGCCAGAAGAGAAGAAATTAATGCATCACTTCATGAGTTTACAGAATGAAGGTTTTGCATGGGATGATACTGAGCGGGGTCATTTTAAGGAAGAATACTTTCCTCCTGTGACGATCCCCACAGTAGAACATACACCTTGGATACAGAAGAATATTCCAATTCCGCCAGGAATCTTTGATGAGGTCTGCAGGATAATCAAGACAAAGATCCAAGCTGGTGTCTACGAGCCTTCGAACTCCTTGTACCACTTGCATTGGTTCTGCATCATGAAGAAAGATGGAAAGAGTCTCTGGCTTGTACATAGTCTAGAACTGCTGAATGTGGTGACTATAAAGCATTCTGGGGTACCCCCTGCAATGGATGAACTCGCTGAACATTTTGCTGGAAGATCTTGTGGAGGAATGCTGGACCTATATGTGGGGTATGATGAACATACCCTGGATAAAAAGTCGTGAGATCTAACGATGTTTCAAATGCTGTTTGGAGCTCTACACTTAGTGACATTGCCCATGGGATGGACTAACTCCATACCAATCTTCCATGACGATGTTACGTTTATCCTGCAAGAAGAAGTGCCTCATGTCACAATCCCATATGTAGATGATGTACCAGTGTGAGGACCCAAGACTCGTTATGAAATACTGGGGGGTGGCTATGAAACCATACCTGGTAACGAGGGAATAAGATGTTTTGTCTGGGAACACTTTGAAAACATGAATAAAGTAGTACAAAGAATGAAGTATGCTGGAGGGACATTTTCAGGACATAAAGCTGTCCTGTGTGCATCGGAGATTATGGTGGTTGGCCATAGGTGCACTTATGAAGGAAGAAAACCTGCTACAGATTGAGTAGGAGTCATATTGAGATGGGGACCTTGTGAGGACTTGAGTGATGTGCATGCCTTCTTGGGTACAGTTGGAGTGCATCGCATTTTCATTAAAGATTATGCAAAGAAGGCTGAAGCATTGACAAAGCTCACTAGACTCAAGGAACCTTTCATATTTGGTGAGGAACAAGCGAGCTCGATGCAGAAACTGAAAGATGCATTAGCTAATTGCCCCTCATTGATGCCATTAGATTATGAGCTCTCTACAGATGTGATACTAGGAGTGGATACATTGTTCAAAGCAGTTGGATTTTACATCTGCCAGATCAATCCTGATAACCCAAAGAGAAGAAGATACATGAGGTTTGGATCTATAGTTCTTAATGAGCATGAAGCTCATTTCTCACAACTGAAGAGAGAGCTCTATGGATTATTCTGTGCCTTGCATGCATGCCGACACTGGTTGTTTGGATGTAGAAAATTAGTAGTGGAGACTGATGCGAAATACATCGCAGGAATGTTGAGGAACCCAGATGAAGTTCTGAATGCGGCCATAAACAGGTGGATTGAATCAATTTTGATGTTCCATTTCACTTTGGTACATATTCCTGGAGAACGACATGCACCTGATGGTCTTTCATGACGAACCTTCCAACCAGGAGATGAAGATTACTCAAACCCAGAAGATGAATACAAGCCAGTAGAAGCAGATGACTGGGAAATTGAGAATGATTCAGGAGAAATGATTCCGGACATTTCGGAATATAAAGAATATATAGATATGCGACATGGTTTTGTAACTATGGAGCGAGTGGCACATGATTTCCAGGAAGATAAGATCATAAATGAAGCCCTGGAAATGGTGGAAGTGTTTGCAGTAAGACACAATAAGGGAGTGTTCTTACCAGAGGCAGATGATTTCATAGAAGCCGGAGATTATCCCGAAGATCGAAGAAGCGGATATGCGAAGATGCTAGATAGAGAGCTTGCTCAAGTAGTAGCTTGGCACACAGATCCTACTCAATGATTGGAGGGATTCACTGATAACCAGTATCGAAATTTCATTCGATATGCTAGGAACTTCATAGTAGAGAAAGGAAAATTGTACAGAAGAGATATGGAATCAGAGCACAAATTGGTGATCTATCCAGAGTGAAGAATGTATATTATGAAGGCTGCCCATGATCAGTTGGGGCACCATGGAATATATGCAACAAAGATGCTCATAAAGGAGAGGTTCTGGTGGCCGGAAATGGAGCAAGACATCGCATGGTATGTCAGTTCTTGTCAGATATGTCAAGAGCGGCAGAAAACTGTGATCAAAGCGCCACCTACGGTGACGTTTACTCCTTCGATATTCCAGGTCTTGCATGCGGATACTATGCACATGCCCCAGGCATCAAACGGACATAAGTATATTGTCCATGGGCATTGTGTGCTCACTAGTTGGATGGAAGGGAGAACCTTGGCAAGTGAAACAGCACAAGCCATAGGAGAATGGCTATTCAAAGATATTATCTGCAGATGGGGATGTCTTTCGTTAATCATAACAGACAATGGAAAACCCTTCAAAGCTGCGATAAGATATTTAGAACAGAAATATGGAATTAGAGGAATTCAGATATCACCCTATAACTCTCAAGTGAATGAGCATATTGAGTGGCCACACTGGGATGTTAGACAAGCATTATATAAAGCATGTGAAGGCAATGAGCGGCATTGGCACCATTACTTCGTTTTAATAATGTGGGCAGACCGAATCACTGTGAGGAAACGAATGGGATGTTCTCCATTCTTTGCAGTAACTGGAGCTCACCCTGTTCTGCCACTTGACGTGCTAGAAGCAACCTGGTTAGTAGAATACCCAGGCAGAATAATCAAAGATTGGGAACTCCATGGACTAAGGGCTATAGCACTAGAGAAACATGCAGAGAAGGTCGCAGAAATGAGGAAAGACATGGATAATGCCAAGAAAGAGATGACATTAAAATATGCGATGATGCACGTGCATAAAATCAAGGAATTCAAGTTCAAACCTGGAGACTTGGTGTTGATGCGAAACAGCCAGATAGAGAGCTCACTAAATACTAAGATGAAACCTCGGTATTTGGGGCCTCTGGTGGTAGTCCATCGCACTAAGATTGGAAACTACATTTTGGCTGAGTTGGATGGGTCAATTCTATGATCTAAGGTTGCAGCCTTTCATGTTGTACCTTATTTAGCTAGGAAATCCATTGAGCTAGGTGAAGATGTATTGAGACTTATGGATATGACACATAAGGAACTAGAAGACTTGATAGAATCCCCAGAACCAAAAGATAAAGTACCTGAGAACTTTGCAGACACTTATCCTGACACTGAACACCTCAAACAGTTGAAAGAAATTAATTTGGACATTTGAGTTTACTGAGCTCACTCCAGATATGGACAGAAAACACCTTCTGCAGGCCTGTGATTGCAATAAAAGTGGAGCGGTACAAGGAAGAGATGTATACTATGTGAAGATATCGAGAAAAGCCCCTACTAAGCCTTGAGCATTGATCTGGAATATATCTAAGGAGTATTCACAGGCAGGGAGCATATAATCGACATCAGTAGTAGGAAATGAGAAAGAGAAAATGAGCTGATGATAGAAAAATAAGCAGCTACCAGTTACTGGGTGAATTCCATAGATGTCAATGAGGACTGGTCTCAGATTAAAGATCCGCATTGTCCAAGACAGCCGAGGTGGAAGCAACCAGACTGCTGCTGGAATCAATAGCAGAGGAATTGCTAGACGATGACGACTCTGGACTGGAACCAGCCAGTGCATCTTGGATTCCAGTAAGCTCATTAAGGAGGAAGGACCTTTGTTTCTCAGTGGCATAAATAGTGTGCTGGAAAATGATGAGGTCCCCCATGATGACACTTTCAAGACAAGTGAGGTGTCCAGCAGATTTGACAGTGACACTCCCCATGGACAGTTTCTGATCAATTGAGCCAAGAACATCATGAAGGGTGGCACTTCCCGCTTTGACAGAGGCTAACAAAGGAAAAGTTAGCGAGCGGTGCATGAGGGATAGAGAAATAAGATGAACAGGTAGTAACAAGACCAAGAACTGAGGCTGACCGATGGCTACCAGGTCCACAAGAACGATGAGAATAATATTCCCTGGTGGAAGGCAGTAGAAAGGTGGAACGAGACTGCTTGGAATCCCGCTTGCTGGCCTTGGAATACTTCTCGGTGACAGAAGTCTGTAAATCTCAAGATATGAATAGGCACTAGTGAGCTCACTAAAGAAAGGTGACTTATGGCACCAGGAGAAGTACAGTCAATGATAGAATGGTTGTTACCACCACAATGGAAACATGCAGACGGTTCCTCCTGAAAGTAAGAAGCTTTTAGTGTGGGGGATATTCAAAAATGGAGTGAATGGAACATACCTTGGGATGGTCCTTGCGTTTCTCACCCACAGTAGAATCAACCATCTTTGACTTAGAGAATTTAGACACCTTAGAAGAAGGGGTTTTAGAATTATTGTTGTCAATGATCATCTTGAAGAGACCATCAGTGATGAGAGAAAGAAGATGAGGATTAATCTACAAGGAAACATACTTGAACAGACTCATCACCAGAATCAGAAGCAGGAGCAACTACCTTAGGGTCAAACTCTTCATCTTCAGAGTCGGTTTCGACGACTAGGGCGGACTTCTGTGTAGAGCGTGCTTTACCCTTGACATGGGTGGGAGCACCAACCTGAAGAAATAAAGATTAGAGAAGAATGAAATGAAATAAGTTGTGAGCTCACATCATGACAAGGACCAGTAGGAATAGAAATGGTGGGAACAGTTTCAACAGCTTGGCATTTGGATTGAACCCAACCAGTAATGGTCTTCAAAACCTTATGAATGGGTTGCTTCGACGCATTAAGATGATACTTCTTCTCGACCATACTGCAAGCCTTGAAAATGGTTTTACAGAACTCCTTGTCCTTGATGAGTTCCTCCTTATGATGCTCAAGATAATCCTGAAGAATTATGACCCATGAATAAAGATATATGCAGTGAGCTCAATAAAAAGACTCACAGTGTACTTGTGAAGTTGGCCCATTTTCTCAGTTGCAGTAATACTAAGATTCTGGCACAACTGAGTAATGACGGCCTTCACAGCGACAAAGGGCATAACAGAAGCAGAAGTCGAAGACATTGTGATAGAGATTGGAAACTGTTGAGAGCACGCTCGAAAACAGAAGAGAAGTTGAGATATGAGGATAGCAGAAAGCTGGTGATGAAGTGAAGCAAAAACACACCCAGCTTTTATAGCTAAATAGAGAAGGGCTCAATGAAATGATACTATTCTTATTCTTCTGAAAAGAATAGTGAGCTCTAAACAATTCACAACTTAGGTAGTCTGTGGACTTAGGAAAAATTAGTGAACGGACTACTTATCAAGTTGGAAATTGAATTATGAAATGGAGGTTTCAAGAAACCAAGACGACTGAGGACAGTCGATGTCTTTTAGTGTGGGGGATATAGGGGTGGACACAGGACACCCTTAATAACAAGAGTAAATTATTACTTAGAGAATTTACGAGGAAAATTTTCGATTCTTTGAACACACTAAAAGATGAAGACATGAAGAGACTTAGTGCCTGGAAATGGGTCAATGGAGAAACAGAAATAGAAACATGGAAATTAAAGAATAATGGATGCGACGAGTGGTGCAAAGAGATGTGCCAGGATAAAAGAAAGACATGAGATACAATTCAGTATCCTGTGGATAAACATGTATGGAGCTCACTAAATAAGAACATAGCGAGCATGAGGAGACATACAGAAGATATGCCAAGCTCACTAAGTGAATGGACTTAGTGAAAATTCAGAGCTGGCAACGATCAGGAACCCAGACTTACCAAATTGGGAACTGATTTGAAATTAAGACTTGGATGCATGCACTAAGTCACACAGAAAGAGCACAAGAAAAAGATACATTTTATGTTGAAAATGATATTTACAAAGTCCTTGGGACAAGAAGACAGAATGCTACAAGATATGGCTAGAATTATATATGAACTAAACGTCAGCCTCAGACTCAGTGTCCTCCACAGGCTGATCTCCAGATGACACTGTATGAGAATCAAGGCCCTTGCCATCGTCAAGCTCCCATGAGGATCCAGTGGGGGTAGGCTGAGGAGTATGTGAACCTTGGGGAAGGTTGAGAGGCACACCAAGGGACTGACAGATGCCATCATTAATGATAAAAGAATGAACTTCATCATAGGCAGCAGAGAGGCCCTCGACGATCTGGTTACCATCCTCATGACTGGTGATTTGATCCAAGGAATTGGCAATGTCACGAATGATATGGTCACAAGCAAGGAAGTGACTATGAATCAGGTAGTCGAGATGGTTGAGTTCATGGTTAACATTGTGTAGCTGGCCAAGGTGCTGCTCGATATCTAGGAAAGAGAAGAAGTAAGAGAAATAAAAGGAGAAAGAAGAACTTACAACCAATATTGAAGCTGGCGAATGGAGCCAGGCGAGTTGAGACAGTGTTCATCTCCTGAGCAGTGTAGCAAGCTGAACACTGACCATGGTGGCTAGAAGTGCATTGATTGCATGTGGCACCAGGGAACTGGTTAGTCCAGGAGCACTCGATACCCCGGGAAGCACAAGGGATGCAGGAAACCATGTAGTGCTTAGAAGAGAACTAAGCAAGAAAAGGAAAAGAAAGAGAAAAGGACTTACATTGGGAACACGCACAAAATAAGGATTAATGGAGGAGCATGCACTGAAAGTACCGTTCCTCCCAGCATAGCACACAGGACTACAAAGAAGTGAAGGATGAGAAAAACAAAAAGGGTTGAAAAGAAAAACATGTACCGAAGAAACTCATTGGGAGCGGCCCAAATGTCCTCGAAGGTCAAGGACTCTATCTCAGAACAAGAAGACTGAGGATTAATGGTGGCACCATTAGCTGAGGCGGAGCCCTCCCCAGGAGGCTGATCCAGGAATCACTGACTCTTAGCTTTAGCAGGAGCCTTGCCTTTAGGGCTGGAGCGAGGCAGGACTGACTTGGCGGTAGACTTAGAAAACCATGTTTTCTTGGGAGGAGGGAGCAGAGCAGAACTGGAAGACGAGGATGACTCATCTCCAGGGAGCTGGGAGGTTGGGAAGGATTGGCTATCTGGTGGCAGCAAGTGTGGTGATAGCTGAATGGTGGGTTTGGTGGCTGTTGTAAGAAGGTGATGAAGGGTCAGCAGACTGGCTTCCGCTGGAAGAAGGTGGGGCCTGAATGGCAGGAGTCTTGACTGCTGTGGGAGGCAATGAAGGACTGGATCCCAAAAGTGAAGGAGTACCAAAAATGAGTGGCTCACCAGTAATGGTGTGGAATGCCAGAGGTGGCAGAAGAAATGGGCAGGTTGGGAGAAAAGTTGCCCTGGGCCATCACAGGCAAAAGAGGGGATGGGAGAGGTTTCTGCTTAAGAAGATTCTTGTTGGGAACAGCACAGCCAGCATGGCCAGCCATGGCTCTAAGGTCAATCATACCCTAGAGAAAGGAGGAAATATTAGGCAGGATTGAAGATACTGACACCAGGAGAAACCTTACCTGGTGGGCAGCCTGCGGAAGAGGACAAAAAGAAGGAGGCAGGTCCCCAAGGGGTGCAGCAGTGACCACTGAAGCCTCTGGAGCTGTCACTAGAGGAGTGACAGGAGGAGAGGTTGCACCTGGACAACAGGAGCTGGTGTGGCTATAAGTGCCCCCTCAGAAACAATGGTGAGAGAACCAGCAGGGAGTGCTAAGGGAGTGAGCTCCATATGGGAGTGAGAAAACACAGAGTCACTTGAGAAAGAAGAACAAGATGCCTCAGGTTGAGAGCTCACTGTTGCCAACCGAGGAGATGGGATACCAGCCTGAGATGGATGGATTACGATGTTACAGGCATCCGATGACACCTGTACAATGGCAGCCCCAGGGAACTGTTGAGACAGGTCGAGCAGTGTTTGAGGATCTTGGACTAGCAGGACAGCCAAAGCGATGTCGTTGTCACCATCTGGAGATGAGAAGCAAGGCAAGGTAGTGGAAGGGAAAGCAGTATTATCAACTATGGAGATGGAGGATGGACCCCCAAGGTCAGAAGTGAGGCGTTGAAGGAGATAGTCTTCGAGAGGAAAAGGGGGATAGTAGATGGAAAACTGAACCTCGCCAGGAAGAGGTAAACCCATGGCATACTGTCGCAGGCGCTGGGAACAGGGGTAAGTGGAAGAGAAGTATGAGACAAGAAAAAGACATATGTGAGAAGGATGGAGCTCAGTCCAACCTTGGATCTTGAGAGTATTGGGGAGCGTCGTGTGAATATTATCAAGGTAGGCTCAAATGAAGGAGCCTACACAAGAATCGATCAGTCCATCACGGACCAGAGGGGACAGTACTGGTTGCTGGAGGTAGACAATGAGTGAGCAGGAAAAGGGATGAACGGATGGTGATATACGTACTAAGCGTGCGTACACTATCTCCAGCAGTGCATGTTTCTCCTCCACAGACTCTTGAGGAATGCGGTTGGGCCCCGGAACCAGTAACTGGATAACTTGATGATAAGCAGCATAGTGAGTGGGCACGTCGAAATTCATGCAATACTTGTAACGAGTACTGTTGCCAGCAGGAAGTGAAATGGAGTTAGGAAAAGGGGTCATCTGGGACCTACCCATGACAAAAGTTGAGGAACTAAGAAAAGTTGTGTGAGAAATTGAGCGCTTGCTTATAAACCCTAGAGCACAGGAAACTCATGACTTACTGGAATAGGGGACACTGGAGAGTCCCCAGAGGCAGAAAAACTTGAGAGCAGAGAGAAAATCAGGGAACTTTGTGGAAAACATAACATGTCTTGAAAGAGGAAGTCGAAATTCTAGTTTAAGATCGCATGGGAACTTGGATCAGAAAATGATAAACATGTGTATGAGACATCATCACCACGTGTCAGATAATTATAGACACCACAAGGACCCATAACCTATGACCGAGGATGGTCAGGATCTAGTGGGGGGGATATGTTGTGCCTGCAATGTATTTACCCATGTAAATTTGTGATTTCCTAGTGAGCTCACTAGATATACATGTTTGCATGTGGAGCTCACTACAAGTAACAACTTCCTGATGATAAATAACCCTCAGAGCAGTTATGAATGACACTAGTGATGTTCCCCGAGGCAGAACTAAACCAGGGACTTAATCATAGCACTGTACTGGATAGGCATGCTTGATTATACAGACCAATCCCTCTGTCCTGAAGTCAGAAACTGTCTTCACTGCAGAATAAAACCAGAATCAGGAGAAACAGACATTGCAATCAGGAGATAATTAAACCACTCACAATTAAAAGTGATGCGCGACATGATAGAAAGAGATCTGAAGTCACCCTGAGATAAGATACCACAATTATGACATTCCTTGATAAGAATGGACTTGTTCTTAGCGAACTCACTACATGTGGAGTGCGCAGGACAAGTCGTTCGTTGCCAGACATGGCGACTTGCTCTAGAGAAACATTGAAGATACTAAACATGGGTTAATGATGAGGAGTCACCATGTAGATAAGTCTGTGGACTTGAGAATTAGTGAGCTCTGTATGCCACACAGAGAGCTCACTATGGAAACCGTCTCCAATGAGGAGAACTAGACTCAGAGACGAGTATAACTGTGGCAGCAGAGGGCTAGGCCCCCAGGGATTTCCTTCTATCACTTTCTATAATGTATGTGTATTATTCTGGGTCAGGTAGTATAAATAGTGGTAAAGTAGATAGAGTAGGACAGGTTCCAAACCCCCAAGTTGCATGTTAGCATTGAAAGCGAGCACAAGCAGTGAAGGATCAGTTTGTAACTTCGAGCATCATCTACTAGCTTAGCGAGCTCACCAGAGGAAAACAGAGATAATCTCACATTCATAACTTGTGTGTTCAAAAGGCAAGAGAGACATTGAGTCAGTGATGCTGATTTAATCGTTTGAACACTTGAGGAGTTTGAATGTGTTGAGAGCTCAGAAAGAGGGTTGTCAGTTTCTGTTTCATCTGTCTGTTTTCAGTTCTGTCTGTTTTCTGGGCTTTGGGAGCCACATCTGTTTCTGCTGTTTCAATTTCTGTTATCTGTTTATTTTGAAGAGAGCTCACTACATCTATATGTTGTGTAGCATTGAAGTTGATTTAATTGATTGAGATAATCACAAGGAGCATGTAATTACTCCCTCCATCACACTTGCGAGGGTAGTTGTTGATATTAGTGGGGTGTAGAAGGTGTGAGGTGTAGTGTGTGTCATAGCACATTGTACTGCTCACTATTCCACGAGTAGACGCAACCTAGCCTCTTCAGTGAAGTAACTGGTTGTTTGTCATTGTTAGAGTCATGTGAAGCTTGGGTCTAACAATTAGTTCAAAGCTTCCCTTACCCTTTCTTCCTTACATGCAAGACATGAAGGAAAAAACTATATGAATCCAAGCACAGGAAACCTTGCCCTCATACTTGTCCCCATAATCCTTGGCACTGGGATCATTGTCCTTGGTTGCATACTGTTCCATCGCAACATCGGTCACCACTTCGCCCCCACCTATCATCTCTTCCAATGAGACTACATTATCTTTCCCTGTCACACCAATGTCAACATTGGCCCAAGAAACAGGTGACCAGTCATCCATGTGAACTGGGACTTCAACACAGAAGTCCAAGCAACCAGTCACGGAATGAATGATGAGCCTCCTTCCAGGCCGCAGACACCAGCTCCCATCCATCCCCAAAATGGCTTCACCTACCCCCCACAGACCCACCTTGCACCCAATAATCCCCTCCCCAATTGACCAGCTGAGTCCCTTTCTGAAAGGAGTTGCCCTGGAAGCAATGATGGCCTGGTCAACTCTCTCCAAGTTGCCCAAGCACAAGCAGAGACTGCCCGGTTCACTCTCCATGAGGCCACCCAGCTATGACAACACTCCTGATGCTTCTGCTGTGCAGCAGCTTGCCCAGCAGTATTGTGACAGTCACCTGACCACCCTGACCCTGGGCCCTCAATCAACCAAACCTCCATTGGTACTATCTGACCCACCATCTGGGCCATACTTCCACCTGTACCCCAGGAGCACCTGATGACCATCCCAGATGAGCTGGTCATCAGGCAAAGGGTCCTTATTGCTGAGCCCCCCAGGAATCCCCTCTGGCCCCAGGAGGATGATGACTTGAGCACTCCCTCCACTACCAGTCTCCCCCTTGCCCCCGATTCATCATGAACCCTCACTATCAGGAACCCCTCCCCCACTCCCTTTAGCAACCCGGCCAACTACTTGGTACTGCTTGAGCCACCAGTGGCTGGAGAGGCCTCCAAGTACCACACTCCCAGTGGTTCCACCAGTCACAGCAACAACAGTGAGCCCTGCTCCAACCATAGCAAGTCTAGCAACCTCCATTGCCTACACTCAGACATCGAAGATGACTACTATGCCTATAGCAACAGAGGGGATGGCAGCATCCAATCTGATACCAGTGGTGTTAGTGCCTACCCCCGATCTGTCAGGAGCTTCCTTGGAAGCAGTTACAGCCGACCAACTTATGATGAGAATGGAAGCGACTAGGTGAAAGAATGAGAAAGAAAGTCTGGAGTATGACATATGCACCTTTTTCCATTTATGTGTATCAAACTTGATCACTTACTTCTTGACCCCAATTGGGATAAGACCCCACTTGGAATATGGACCACAAAACTTGATAAAGTACAGGCCAAGATTGTTGTCCAGAATGAAGCCATGAAATGAGCAGCCAAGGTCTTTGAATGACTAGGAAGGTCCATGGTCATCAACCTATATGGGCAACCCCTGGCAGAGGCAGGACCAGAAGCTGCTGGACCCTCGAACCAAGCCGAAGTCCCATTGGAACCTGCTACAGTCCAGTGACCAGAAGGACCATGGCAGACCCTTACCCCTGGATCTGTTGATGTGCTTGGTGATGGGCAGTGCACAAAAAGAAACCTGACTCTAGATTGTCAATCTAGAGTCTATCTCTCACTCTAACACACACACACTCAAAATCACCAATTAAGTTCGAGGTGGAGTATGGTAGAAGCACTCTTAACCTGGATTTGATAGTTTTGGTCTTGAATTCAACTTCTATTCAAGTCTCAACAAGTGTTTACACAAGATACACTATTGCAACAGTGAGGTATAAGTGCAAATGGGCATTTTGTAGGTATATTTGAGCTGTTTAGACTCGGATAACTTCGTCTAGGCACTAAAAAGCTGATCTAGATTTACTTTCAAACTGGAACAATCAAAGAACAACACTAGTTCTACAAAGAGCACACAGACTCTGGCTACACAAGTTCACAGACTTGAGACAAAGAAGCACACAGACTTCTACAAAGGACACACAGATCCTGACTTCAAGCACACAGACTCTTCAATTGTTCAAATTCTAAGTTCTCTAGGCTTTTCTACTTCGACTAGGTCGACGTTTTTCAATTGGTTGACTTTGTAAACACTTATTCATGCAGTTGAGGATGTGCACTTATAAAATCCTTTATTTGACTGGGTAGCTATGAGCCACTAGCACAAATGAGGGGAATGCTTTCCTGCTGTTATGTGTCTAGATGGCAGTAATTTATAGTATTCTACATCTAGGTATAGGGGTCTTGTATCTAGATGGTTATGGTACAATACAAGCTTTATTTTACAAATGATGAGTAATGTTTTTCCAAGAATTGTGTGATCCCAAGATGTTTATTCATTGTCTCAGAGCTCCTGCAATTTATTCTATTTTCTAGGAGTGCCCTACTGGTCTGTAGGTACTCTGTTATTCAATCTTGGAGAGCCATATGGCTTCTTTATTCATTTCTTGCAGCAGTGCATGAGTTGCTGAGGTGACAGTTGATCTTCTAGATTGATTGAGGGTACCGAGATTGTATTCTGTGATCACATTGAACATCTCAGTGCCTGGTACACCTATTTTTATCTTCTAGGGTTGTGGGTAACTGTTACATGCATGCCACCAAATTCTGAGCTATCTGCTCAAAACTCCGTCGGACTCCATCCACGTCCGATTCTAATACTTATAGATACTTCCTACACCTATTCTAGTACTTATTCCCTCAGAACTCCGCCGGACTCCATCCACAAGCCATGGAGATCCTATTCTTAGCTCTATTTACCTTATTCCTACAGTATACCTTAGTTCCACACTACAGCCCCTCTGCTGTCATGGACCCAGTGGAAACTGGATTCCAATCCTGCCATCTGGGCCCTCAGTCACATTCCATATCCCTCCTAGCCTCCTTCCACATCAGAGGCCTAGATACTCCGGCTTGGATCTAATTACAGTATATAAGCACCCATGTACTCTGTAGCTAGTTCTTCAGCTCAAATATTGACTTGGACAAGCCATCTACTCATCCTATACCTCCTCTACACTTCTAAACTCGGACCCTGACGGAGTCCAACCGGATCTACTCAATTCTGGCCAATACTCCGTCAGAGTCTGATGTTTTCTCCTCTTAAGGGCCTTGGCTCAAGAGTGATGTTGCTAATAGCTTCATTAGGCCCTGGACCTGGCCGGAGTCCGGATTCCTAGGACTCTGGATGGCTCCTTTTCCCCTTCCTTCCAGCACAGTCCTTACAGCAATGCCATCAGGTGGTCTAGATCATAGATGGTGACCTTAGGTTTTGTCCTGACTTTGGCAGAGGTGTTTTTCATAAGTTATCCCTTGTTTCATGGACTTAGAGAATGATCTAGATGTTTGTTTAACTTTGTGTTTTGTCTACTGTCATGATTGTGTCCCCTAGATTTGACTTAGGCCATCAGTTTAGGTGGGAAATAGTTCACTGATTCAAAGGCATAGAGGGTTGGCCCATCCAGGTACCACCCCTGTGTCTGTTATGACTTTAGTCAACTCAACAATCAATCTAGTAGTAAACTATCAGCATGAAGCCTCCACTATAGCTCTCAATACAGCATCTAGATCATGAATAATGCTTAATTTCCACAAAATTTGTGGGTAGTCTGATACCCAGCATATCACCATTGGATCTTACAAACAGAACAAACAAAACAAGGTGGATGTCACCCAAATCTGCAAGATACTGAAAGAAGCAGAAGCCCAGCTCACAGCCAGCAAACTGGTTCCTGGATGGAAGCCCTACAAGAGCATGCCCTATGGGTCACCCCACCCCTCTGCCGACATGAAACTGGTATCACTGCCAGGAGTGCCAGGTGGACACCCACCCAACTGGCCACCCTCCAACCCTGCCCCCGAACTACAAATCAGGGACTGCTGACTCAACATCAAACCCACCCTTGTCCAGGAACCTGCTCCCTTCCTTGGAGAATCCGAAGACCTTCAACAATTCCTAAATGACTGCAGTCTCTATTTTCAGT
>JANDKJ010000476.1:0-29982 GCA_028551335.1 Armillaria sp. CMW 4456
TGGAACAAGGGTGTCGACAAGCCTGAGGACGATTAAGACCCGTTCGCTCACCAATGATATACTTTCCTCTGTCTTTAGGTACAGATTGATGATAATGGACAGTATAATGTACGCATGTGGAATTCGTAGCTATGAAGCAAAGGCTGAGAGTTGATAGAGACATAGGGTAAGGCCTTAGTCACATGTCAAAATGCATAGATCTGGATCCCTGATGTGCAGAAACGGCCGGAGTTGTGAAGAACATACTGTTTCCTTCGGGACTAACCAATCTGGAGTGCAAGTATAAAATCAAGTTGTATTTGAACGGTTCGTGGCAGTGTCACAGTGATCCATGTGTGGTCTTAGGGAGTTCGACCGGACACGGCCCTATGTCGGATCGAGCAGTAAACGTCTCTTCGCCGAGTTCACCGTTATCTCCAAAAATGACAGTAAATTGATGGACCTATGCGAGCTTAAATTGGCATGTCTCCGACACTGGCACCAACGCACAGAATACCTACGTATACTGTGCTTTGATCCTAATTTCCTACTCATCACGCCTCTGAAAACGAAAAGTGCATCCACTAAGACAACGATATTTCGTCAGGGTTGAATATTCGTTTGTTCTTACGTTGTATTTGGCTTGAAAAAACTTCAGAGTGACTGCGTTTGTATCCCTTCCTTGCAGCCGATTCAACGCCCACAAAGAAATTGCGGGCAGGCTCTGCAAAGGACGGAACCCTTTGCATAGTCATCTATCAAGTATGTTGGAAAATGCAAAACACTCCTACGGTAAGTCCAACGTTATGGATGGCTTAGGAATTGTGTAGTGCTACCACCCAATCTGAGAGCTTCTCATAGAGCTCAGTTTCCTTACGTGAGGTCATTTCGCACCGGAAGAACCTCTACCGATACGCAAACACAGGCATTTTGTTTCCGGCTCACCTCTAGACTGATTGATTGATGCTATAGATATACACCGACCTGTCCTCGCTGCACTGCGACTACTAGCCTGAAGCAAGAAGGCATATTTCCTATATCGCCATTGCGTCCCGATAGAATGTCTGATCCCACCAACTCTCTGTTGAAATTTTCAATCTCCTTTGGATGCTCATGGGTGTGTAACTCTCTTGGATTGTCGTATGGATCACTGTTATGCGTACAACATATCTTTTGTTTGCCTAGGTGACTTCTCCCATTGTATGTGTGTGTGTTTTTCGAGATTAAATGGTTTCAATGTCATCATGCAGCTGTTGGAGATGAACAATACTTGCTTATGTGGTTACTATACTGGTCACAAAACCGATGTATGGATTAATTTCATATAGAAGTAAATTTATAGACTGAGTGATCCTTGGAACAACTACTACATAAAAAAACATATACAGACGATGATCCATGGAACGACTGCTAGACAGGCAATGAAGAAACACATATAGATGATGATCCATGGAACAACTGTTAGACATGCAATGAAAATACACGTATAGACGATGAATCTTATTGACCAGCCAATAGCACCGGTAACTGCTTCCAAGCCGATCCATAACAACTGCCATAAATTGACCCCAGCAATGAGCTTGGTGACGAGGAATATGGTGAGGATGATGCTGATGTGGGTTATAGTGGTTGAGCCGAACCTATCTGCATGGCATTGATGAAATGTTCTGAACAATGCGGACTCTACACTCACCGATCCAGTAGGCATACAAAAGAGAGAAGATGACCGCAGATCTAATGGCATCCATGGCTACTTTGTTGCAAATGTTAGGTAGCGCAGCCTTCAATGGTTGCAGAAGCTCATTTGGTGAGGGCTGGAAGTCAAAGGACGGGATCTAAAGCGACAAATTCATATCAATATGTGAAAAAAACAGATACGAGGCCCAGACGTGGCAAGCATGAGGGAGAAGTGACCAATGAGATGATGCTTTCCCTGGCATGCATCAGATCGAAGATCAAGAATTAAGTGCTTCATGATGGATATTGTTACGATTTTAGCCCCTTTTTCGACCTTAACCCTAGCTGCTACATCACTTAGCCATCTTATCATTGAATCCTTGTCAAGACCCTTTGTTTTCCCTTGCCCGGTTAGTCCTTCTCTTTGTCATTACCATCTTGGACTCATGTATCAGTCATTCACTCCCACCGGTCGCTTCTCCTGCAGTAAACACCATCGCACATACATTGTACAACAGTAGCATATGAACCATGTATTTAAGTAGCATAGTTCTCGCTGGTATACTCCAGCTTCGAACCAAAGTTAATTCATACCAACTTCTAGCAAAGCTCACTCCTCTTGCTAAGCACTAAGGACTTAGCTGACTCTTCATGCTAGTCATTGATGACTCCAGGATTACTCGAACACAAAGTAACCGGATTGTTTGTCATTGTTAGGATCACGTGAAGTTTGGGTCTAACAATTAGTTCAAAGCTTCCCCTACCCTTTCTTTCTTACATGCAAAAGCCATGAAGAAAGAAACCATATGACTTTCAGTGCTGGATCCCTCACACTCATCCTCATCCCTGTCATCTGTGGCACTGGGATTATTATCCTAGGCTGCATACTGTTCCACTGTGACATTGGTCGCCACTTTGCCCCCACCTACCATCTCTTTCAATGAGACTACATAACCTTCCCTTGCCATGTCAATGTCGACCTCGGCCCAAGAGACGGGCAACCAGTCCTCTGTATGAACTGGGACTTCGACATGGAAAACCAAGCACCCTGTTACAGAGAGAATGATGAGCTTCCTCCCAGGCTGCAGACACCAGCCCCTATCCATTCCCGAACAAACATCTCCTACCCCCCCCAGACTCACCTTGCCCCTGGTACTCCCCTCCCCAACATCCCCAGCAGCTCTTCCCAAAGAAATAGATCTAGCAATGATCAGGAGGGAGCTGAAAGCAATGATGGCCTGGTTGACTCTCTCAGGCTCGCCTGAGCCCAAGCAGAAGCTGCCAGGTTCACTTATAACAAGGCCACCCAGCTCCATTGGTACTCCCATAGGTTCCACCATGCAGCAAGTCACCCAGCAGTACTGTGACAGTCATGTGACGATCCCAAGGCAGGACCCTCCAGAGTATGCTCCTCCCCTGAACCCCCAGCCAATCAAACTTCCATTGGGACCATCTGCCCAACCACCTGGGCCATATTTCCACCCATACCAATGTACATCCCCACATGTGAGCCAGCGACTGTCCCAGACGAGCCAGTTGTCTGACAAAGAGTCACGATCACAGAGCCTGCCCACCTTGCCTGCTGGCCCCAGGAGGATGATGGTGTTGTGCCTGCAATGTATTTACCCATGTAAATTTGCGATTTCCTAGTGAGCTCACTAGATATATATGTCCATGTGTAGAGCTCACTATGAATAACAACTTCCTGATGATAAACAACCCTCAGAGCAGCTGCAAATGACACTAGCGACGTTCCCCAAGGCAGAACTAAACCAGGGACTTAATCATAGCACTGTACTGGATAGGCATGCTTGATTATACAGACAAATCCCTCTGTCCTGAAGTCAGAAACTGTCTTTGCTGCAGAATAAAATCAGAATCAGGAGAAACAGACATCGCAATCAGGAGATAATTAAACCGCTCACAATTAAAAGTGATGCGTGACATGATAGAAAGAGATCCAAAGTCACCCTGAGATAAGGTACCACGATCATGACATTCCTTGATAAGAATGGGCTTGTTCTTAGTGAACTCACTACATGTGGAGTGCATGGGACAAGTCATTCATTGCCAGACACAGCGACTTGCTCCAGAGAAACATTGAAGATACTAAACATGGGTTAATGACATGGAGTCACCATGTAGATAAGTCCGTGGACTTGAGAATTAGTGAGCTCTGTATGCCACACAGAGAGCTCACTATGGAAACTGTCTCCAATGAGGAGAACTAGACTCGGAGACGAGTATAACTGCGGCAGCGGAGGGCTAGGCCCACAGGGATTTCCTTCTATCACTTTCTATAACGTATGTGTATTATTCTGGGTCAGGTAGTACAAATAGTGGTAAAGTAGATAGAGTAGGACAAGTTCTGAACCCCCAAGTTGCATGTTAGCATTGAAAGCGAGCACAAGCAGCGAAGGATCAGTTTGTAGCTTCGAGCATCATCTACTAGTTTAGCGAGCTCACCAGAGGAAAACAGAGATAATCTCACATTCTTAACTTGCGTGTTCGAAAGGCAAGAGAGACATTGAGTCAGTGACGCTGATTTAATCATTTGAACACTAGAGGAGTTCGGATGTGTTGAGAGCTCAGAAAGAGGGTCATCAGTTTCCATTTCATCTGTCTGTTTTCAGTTCTGTCTGTTTTCTGGGCTTCGGGAGCCACATCTGTTTCTGCTGTTTCAATTTCTGTTATCTGTTTATTTTGAAGAAGGGTCATTGTTGTTTGTGTGAGTCAGTTTGATAACCCTACATGCGGATGTGTAGCGAGCTCACTAGATTGGTGTCTAGCTGAGTGGTTTGAAAAGCGAGCTCAGTATGAAGTCAGGTGTGTTAGAACAAGTCTGTCTGTCTGTCTGTCTGTCTGTGTGCTTTGGGAGCACTTGTATCATCTGTCTGCATTGCCAAGCAGGTCGCACCTTGAAGCAGTCCTTCTTGTTCAAAAGTTCCTAGACTTAGGACTTTATTTTGAAGAGAGCTCACTATGTCTATACATTGTGTGGCATTGAAGTTGATTTAATTGATTGAGATAATCGCAAGGAGCATGTAATTACTCCCTCCATCACACTTGTGAGGGTAGTTGTTGATATTAGTGGGGTGTAGAAGGTGTGAGGTGTAGTGTGTGTCATAGCATGCTGTTCCACTCACTATTCCATGAGTAGATGCAACCTAGCCTCTTCAACAGGTCGAGCCCTCCCTCTTCCACCAGTCTCCCCATCACCCCCAACACCCCACCAATGCTTACTGTCTGGAACCCCTCCCCCACTCCCTTTAGCAACCTGACTGACTACTAGCTCCCCTCAAGCCACCAATGGCTGGAGAAGCCTCCGAGTATCATACTCCCTCCGGTTCCACCAGTCACAACAACGACAAGGAGTCCAGCTCTGACCATAGTGAGTCAAGCGACTTATGATGCCTCACCTCCAACATCAATGACGAGGACTACTACACCTATGGTGGAGGAGTGGACGGCAGCATTCAGTCCAACACCAGTGGTGCCAGAGCCTATCCAGCCTCCATCAGGCACCTTAATGGATCGGGAAGCAGCTGACCAACTTATGAGGAAGCTGGAAGCAAATAGATGAGAGAATGAAGCATGGACCCTGAATATGGACATAAATACATTCTTCTACCTACAAGACCATGAAATCGACAACCTACTTAATGACCTGAAGTACCCTACCACCCCACTCAGCAAATGAACTGCCGAACTCGACAAAGCTCAGGCCAAGATTGCCATATGGAACGAAGCCATGTGATGCATGGCTCAGGCCTTTGACTGACTCAGAAGGTCCAGGGTTATCACCTTCTTGCCCCTGGCAGTGGCAGGACCTGAAGTGGCCAGACCTTCAGGCCAAACCAAGGTACCACTCCAACCCACTGCGGTCACACAACCCAAGGAACCAAAAGGCAATGCAGGATCTGTTGGATCCTACAAACAATATAAATGAAGGAAGGTGGAAGTTACTGACCTTCAGAAGAGGTTACAGGTGGCCCAAGCCAGGCTCGCATGCTATAAACTGACCCCCAGATGGAAGCCCTATGAGGCGGCTCCTTTCAGATCACTGCATCCCTCAGCCAATGATGACCTTGCATCTCTCCCCAGGGCCCCTGGTGGATACCCACCCAACTGGCTGCCACACAACCCGGCCCCTGAAATGAAGATTGACGACCTCTGACTAAACATCAAACCCATCCTTGTCAAAGAGCCCACCATGTTCACCAGCAAATCTGACAACATTCAGCAGTTCCTCAGTGACTGTGCCATCTACTTCCAAGTATTCCAATCCTTCTTCGACAACACCAATCGCGTCATCTTCACAGTCACCCACCTGGAAGGACGAGCCAAGGACTGGTGGGTCAATCTCCAGGAACAACTATACTCCCAGAGCTGTGACCACCACTGATACCCATCCTGGTTCGACTTTAAAGCCGCCCTTACCAAACAATTCGAAGACGCTGCCATTCAAGAAAAGCATCATAAGGCAATGCTCGAACTACGCTGGCACCCCAGCAAAGAAACTACCACCAAGTACTTCCAGAAACTCGAACAGCTAGCCATCAAGGCCCATCTATGAGATGTGGTTGGAGAATGGGACCAGCTGACCATGGCCATGAAAGCTGGAGTCCCTGAATACATCCAAACCAAGATCACCAACTTTGGGATCTTAGTCCCACACAGTTACTATGAGTGGAAGGAGCGCATCATCAGTGGTGATGAGAGCCGACAACATACCCAGGCCATCCACATGGTTCACCCATACAAAGCCACTGCCTCGAAACTGCCCCTGCCCATGAATGGGTGCATCCCAACAACGACACCTTCTTCCCCCAACAAGAAGACCAGGATGGGCATGACTTATGATGGCCAGGGATAACCAATGGATGTAGACCAACTCCATCAGAAGAATGAGGGCAGATGCTATAATTGTGACGAGAAAGGACATATGGTCAAGGACTGCCCCAAGCTGAAGATACCCTGACCCCCACATTCACACAAACAAATTTGCACTGCCATTGCCCAACTCGAGAATGAATACAGCACCACAGATGAGAAGACACCATTGACTAGTGGCATCAAGGAGGTAAAAGATTAGGCTGATGGGCAAGCAATTCTGTGCCACCAGCCATGGACAAAATTAGTTTTAGTACATCATCGTTGCCTTGTAATAGTACTTATGATATGCCTGTAGTACCCATATGAATCAATATACCAGTATCAACCCCAACAAACCTGAAACCTAAAGAATGGCAGAAGAAGTCAGTGCAAATGATGGGCCGGCAAGTGTCCGTCCTTGCAACTGACCACAAGCCCCCACACAATGTGCCATGACTCACTTCTGATGAGGGTGTGGATGAAGTGATCCCGACTTCATCAGAAGAGCTAGCATGGGAACCCTCCCCTCTGGTTGCAAACATCCCAGTGAGCAAAAACAAGACCACTACCCTGACTAGCGAAGGGGGCCGAATGGGGGCCTGCATGCCCCATAGGACGCCCTCTCCCTGTTGCACCAACTCTGTCCCCATCCCCATGCCACACTTCCCTTACAACAAGGATGGCAATGGGAAGTGGACCATGAAGCCATGGGGGTGGAATATCTGCCTCACCACTGACAACATACCCCCCAAGGCTCTGGCCTCACCCCAATATCCCCACAACCCCAATGAGTGGCTCAAGCCCTGGAGTGCCAAATGGGTCTGGAGGGCCCTCTACACTGCATTCCCATCTGCAATGGGCACCCTGTTATGCTGGGTACACAAGACCCGGCAGCAAGAGGTGGCTGATGACCTCATCCAGCGCATCTGGGCCTCGTCCCACTCTGCAGCCCTTGAGTGGCTTGAAGAACTGAGCCAACCCCACCGTTATATCCACACCACTCAATCCTGAGGGTGTGATCTCCTCACCAATGTCCAGCTGGAAACCCTGAAGAACCACCAGATCCTGGCTGCTTCAGCCCTGATTGACAGCAGCTGCACTGGGAGTTCAATCAACAAGACATTCATCGAAAGACACCAGCTTAAGACCCACCCCACTGCTCACCTGATCCCGGTGTTCAACGCTGACAGCACCCAGAATTGGGCAGGAGAGATCACCAAGTATGTTGAACTGCAGATGAAGGTTGGAGAGCACAGCGAATGGATCAACCTGGCAGTCACCAACCTAGGCACCAAGGATGTTTTCCTTGGCCACAACTGGCTACAGTGCCACAATCCCCTGATCAACTGGAAGATGGGCCAGCTCACCTTCATGTGCTGTCATTGCCAACCAAACCAATTCCATCTCCCTGATGCAGACCTGGACGATAGGTGGGATGAAGAGCTTGAAGAAGGGGAGATGGTGTGATGATGATGAGCCTCAGGGCTCTGCATGCTCCAATTTTGCCAATGGATTGGCTCCCTTTAGCAGACTTTCAGCAAACCAATCATTCCACACATGCCCATATATACTTTATAGGGCTTTTCTGACACTTTCCCGACCTCAATACCTGGCAATACCCTGAAAACAATTTTTGACCTAAATCCATGGATTTAGTGAAGCCATTACCAGAATAGGACATAGAGCACATTGCCAACATCGAAGGCATTGCCACTGCAAAATCAAAGTGCACAGGTGCAGCCACATGGAGTGGAGCTTCTCAACATTGATCCAGTGATCATAGGGGCTTGATAACAGCAATTTGATGATTTCCACAGCACAAACACTCTTTGGCGACTTTGGAATTAATTGGTTATTGCTGTATAACCACAAGACATCGATGCACATGTTACTTGGATGGTACTCAGTCATTTCCGATGACTATTAACAACTCCAAAACCATGAATAAGGCATAGTTTCAATGCCGGACTATGAAAATCAAAGCTGAAGACATGAATAAGACAATGCACAAGACCTGCTGTATAGTCAGAAGGTCAGAAACACATATGCTAATGCATAGCCCTTCAGATATACCACAAGGATGCCATTTTATTTATATCTTTACTATATAAACCCAGTAATTTCATATTTTACACTAGTTACTCTCTTCATTCCATTCCCCCACATACACACATTGACTTGTTTACCTCAGTAACTCACCCAGCTTCGACAATACCAATAGCACACATTTAATAGTGATTTCGTTTGCCACAAAGCCTGAGCTTGAAGTACCTCAAGGCCTGAGACACTTCACAATCATCCAGAGAACTTAAAACCTTGACCCTCATCATTGTTTTATTTCATTACCGACACTCGCTCAGTGTTAGTAAGTGATAACCATGTGGTACTCACCCCTTTTAGTTTTATAGGAAAGAATTAGCTTCAACTTCACAAGACAAGATTAGTTTTACCAGTTTTCAACTTCACAAGATATTAGTGGATCCATAGGGGATGTCAAGAGCAGACAAATAGTATTGAACAGTTATAGGGCAGCTCTATTGCAAGATTGACAATTTATAGGTTGACAGATTGAACAGATTTAGTATTCACAGGATTGTATATGAAATTATAGGGCAGCTCTTGTGAGCTTTGCAGGAAATAGTATTGACCAGTTTTAGGAATCAATTTGACAAGAGATAGGACCAGACAAAAGGAAACAAAGTATAGTTTTGACAAAGATTGACAGTTTATAGGAATTAGGACAAACAGAATCATCACAGATAAAGCCGAGACGTAACCAGATAAAGCCGAGGACCACAGAAATAAAGATGAGACCTGCTATTGCACCGCTACATAGCCACAGAAATATTGACACAGACCAATACACTGCCAAGACGATTAGGCCCTCATTTTATACTGACATAATACCAACAGATGTTTTATACATCCCAGTTCCCTTCCCATCCAGTTTCCCCAGTTCTACGACACACACCAGACCAGATAACAGAGACCAAAGGTGACTCAGAGCATCGGAATCTGTAGTGACTTCTCACAAGACTAGAGAGAAGTCCCCCACCAGATGGCAAGCCAGTCAACGTAGGACAGCTTGATCAGTCCCATGAAATATGACACTGTGTTTTATCGGTTGAATTGTTATGAGTATGGACATGCTCAGAAAAGCTTGCACAAACACACACAACACTGCATGGACAGGAGACTTACAGAACAAAACTAGTTGTTCTGGAATAGTGACATAAAGCTATGGATGTTAGACCCAATGGGATGTGACACTAACAGTGGAAGCAACCTCATACTTCGCGTTCGAGCATTCCCGGTGGACTCAAGTATTAAGTGAAGACAAGTCGTAAGGCTTTAGCCGTTGGTGCAGGGACTCAGTGAGACTGAGGGATCATTCACAGGTACTCCCTAGGACTCCATGGCTCCCCTAGATCCGAATCATTGGAGTATACCAGCGAGAGCTGGCTACTTAAATCATGCTCCCACAGCTGGAACGACTGTTGTCGAAAATAAAGACATTATTTGTGATCTAGACACTGCAGACCAGCTATAGTGGAGAGTTCACACTGATAGCTTACTGACTAGATTGGTTGTTGAGTTAACTGGAGTCAATACGGACACAGGGAAGGGTACCTGGATGGGCCAACCCTCTATGCCTTTGAATCAGAAGACTATTCCCCGATAAACAGATGACACTAAGTCAAATCCAGGGGACACAGCCATGACAGTAGACCAAACATGAAGTAAAGCCGAGATGACATCTAGATCCATCTTAAGTCCTCAAACAATAAGATAACTTATGAAAACATTTCTCCCAGAAGTCAGGACAAACACTAAGGTCATTGATCTATGATCTAGACCACCGGCATTGCCCACAACCCTAGAAGATAAAAATAGGTGTACCAGGCATCGAGATGTTTGACATGCGATCAATTTCTGATCACGGAATACAATCTCGGTACCCTCGATCAGATCTAGGAGGGCAGTCACCTCAGCAACTGGTTGCACTGCTATGAGGAATGAATAAGGAAGCCATGGGGAAGGGGAGATTGAATAAGGAGGACCTACGGACCAGTGGGGCACTCCTAGATAATAGAATAAACTGCAGGAGCTCCGAGACAATGAATAAACGTCTCGGAATGGCAATCCTTGAAAATACATGACTCATTGTTTGTAAAATAAAGCTTGTATCATACCATAATGACCTAGATACAAGTCTATACCTAGGTAGAATACTATAAATTACTGCCATCTAGACACATAACAGCAGGAAAGCATTTCCCCTCATTTGTGCTAGTGGCTCATAGCTACCAAGTCAAATAAAGGATTTTATAAGTGCATGTCCTCGACTGCGTGAATAAGTTTTACAAAGTCAACCAAGTGAACAGCATCGATCTAGACGAAGTAGAAAAGCCTAGAGTCCACTTAGAATTTGAACAATCGGAGGAAGAGTCTGTGTGCTCTAGATCTCTGTGTACTCTTTGCAAGTCTGTGTACTTGAAGTCAGGATCTGTGTATCCTTCAGTAGAAGTCTGTGTGCTTCTTTGTCTCAAGTCTGTGAACTTGTGTAGTCAGAGTCTGCATGCTCTTTGTAGAACCAGTGTGTTCTTTGATTGTTCCTGGTTTGAAAGTAAATCTAGATCAGCTTTTTAGCACCTAGATAGAAGTTATCCGAGTCTAAACAAATCAAATATACCTACAAAAATCCCAGTTGCACTTATACCTCACTGTCAGAACGATAGTGTATCTTGTGTAAACATTTACAAAGCCTTGAATAGAAGTTGAATTCGAGACAAAACTATCAAATGAGGTTAAGAGTGCTTCTACTGTACTCCACCTCGAACATGGTGAAGAGTGTAAGGACTTAGAGGGAGGAGATCGAGCTAATTGTTGACCTGAGTCAGTGACTCTAACAATGCACTAAACAACCGAGCACTTCAACATTTAAGTAATGGTGCATCACTGATTGGTGTCAAGGGACTTCTTAAGTCCTAGTTCTTAAGCAAGAGGAGTGAGCTTGCCTTGGCATAAGTTGGTATGAATATAACTAGCTCAATGCTGAAGGCTATACCACTGAGAGCTGCACTACTTAAATACATGTCGAGATCATATGTGACTGTTGTTAACTATTTAGGCGCCGGTGTTCATACCAAGGCAGAAGCGACTTCAGTCAGAAAGAAGGATGGGGCATGTGGTCCACTGGACTATGGAGAGTTCAATGAAATGTGATCAACTTGGCAACCCACATTACCACTCAAGGTCGGAGGTGATGTGACAAGCTAGGGGTGATAATACTGGTTCACCAAACGACATGCATATGTGGCTCAACAATAGGGGCATCAAAGACAGACAAGTGGAAGGCAGCCTTTTGTAACCAAACAGGGACTCTTCGAACCCACCGTAATGTTCTTTGGCCTAACCAACTCCCCCACCACTTTCCAGTGGATGATGAATGACATCTTCAAGGATCTCATCACCACTGGTAAAGTGACCATCTACCTCGACAACATTCTTATTATGTCCAGGACTTGCGATGAACACTGATGACTAGTGTGGCAAGTACTTGCCACCCTATGCCAACATAAGCTATATCTTAAGGTGGAGAAATGCGAGTTTGAGATGCTAGAGATGGAGTATCTAGGCATCATAATCAGCGAAGGATCAGTACACATGGACATAGTAAAGATGAAGGGAGTAACTGAGTGGCCGACGCCAACCAAGAAGAAGGAGCTCCAATCGTTCCTAGGCTTCACAAATTTCTACCAACGATTCATCAAAGACTATAGCAAAATTGTATGACCCATGACCCAACTTACTGGAAAGATGCCATGGATGTGGGGAGCCATGCAACAACAGGTGTTTGAGGAACTAAAGGAGAGGTTGGGGAGGGACATCATGCTTGCAATCCCCATGGATGAAGGGAAGTTTTGGGTAGAGGCGGACTCCAGCAAAGGCGCTATCGGCACCATACTATCTCAGCAGCAGGGCATGACTTGGCGACCAGTCACATTCCTCTCAAAGGTGCTAACCATTATGGAGTGCAACTATGAGATATATGACAAGGAGCTGCTTGCAATCATGCATGCACTCACCGAATGGAGACACTACCTCATGGGTGTGGCCCAGTCTTTCGAGATCTGGTCTGACCACCAAAACCTTCAGTACTTCTGGCAACCCCAGAAGCTGAACTGCCATCAAGCCCGATGGGTAACCAAGCTCGCTGAGTACCACTTCTCCCTTTACCACAAACCCGGCACCGCCAATTGCAAGGCTGACCTCCTTAGCTGATGAGCAGACCATGACCAAGGCACCAATGATAACTGGGAGCATGACAATGCTACCTTGACAACTACTTTGCAGCACTCGACATACGGGCCATGATACTACCGACAGAAGAAGAGGTGGAGAAGAGAATTAGGGATGTGATGAACAATACGAACCAGTGGGACTGAGGAATCGTGGACTCCCTCTGACATGAATGAGGAATCACCAAAGATGAAGGAATGCTGTGGTATGATGGAAGAATCTATGTCCCTCGGGACACCACGCTACGAGGCGAGATCATTTCATCCTCACATGATCACATCACGGCAGGACACCCAGGGATTGAGAAGATGAGGGAGTTGGTGCAGAGGAACTACTGGTGGCTGAAACTATGAAAGGACATTGAGGTCTATGTCAAAGGATGTGAGATGTGCCAATGCATGAAGATGAAAACACAGGCCAAGAGCATGCCCCCCTCCACCTGAATGCATGATCCCAACTGAACCATGGTCACACATCTCTGTGGACATGATCACTGGCCTCCCAGAATCAAATGGCTATGATGCAATCATCATCATTGTCGACTGATTCTCCAAGGAAATCATACCAGTCCCCTGCATGATGGAACTATCATCAGAAGGATGGGCAAAGATACTGTGAGACCATGTCTATGCCCACCATGGCATGCCAACAAAGGTAATCAGTGACCAAGGACCACAATTCATCTCCAAATTCATCAAGGACCTATATGCCCTTCTCGACATTGCTGGCAACCCATCCACAGCCTTCCACCCCCAAACCGATGGACAGACGGAATGAGCCAACCAAGAAGTTGAAAAGTACCTCTGCCTCTTCATCAACTTCCGACAAGATGACTGGGCAGAATGGCTACCCCTGGCAGCATTCCAACACAACAACCATGTCCACTCGGCCACTGGGAAAAGCCCCTTTGAAATCAACTATGGGTGACACCCATGCATCACAACCTCCGACACTCACCATGCTCGACCTAATCCTGCCGCCAACAACTTCATCGCCTCAATGAAGAAAATCCATGACGAGACCCATGCTGCCCTACACAAGGCAGCCAACCAGATGAAAAAGGCCTATGACTCACAAAACAACCCGCCATCAACTACAAGGTCAACAACAAGGTCTGGCTAGATGCAACCAATCTCCACCTCCCCTGACCCAAGAAGAAACTCGACAACAAATGAGTAGGACCATTCATAATCACTGCCAAAGTTGGAGCATCCTCATATCAACTGAAGCTACCAACAACTTGGCACATCCACCCAGTCTTCAATGAGTCCCTTCTAACACCATATATCCCCCCTTCATTCCCCAACCAACTTAAAACCCCACCACCTCCACCTGACATTATCAATGATGAAGAAGAATATGAAGTAGAGACCATCGTCGACAAACACACATGGTGAGTATGAGGAAAGAAGAATGCACCATCATGAACAGTCACAGACTACCTAGTCAAGTGGAAGGGCTATGGAGATGAAGAAAACCAGTGGGTATGAGAAGACTACTTGAAAATGCACAAGAAGTGATAGCAGACTACAAAAATCATAAGACAACAAGATGGGCTTAGACAGTCAGGATGACTGTCTTAACAAGGGGGTGATGTTATGATTTTTACCCCTTTTCTTGATTACCACCCCTATCTAACCCTAACCACCCATGACATCTCATTATCACCCAACCAGTGCTTAACCCCACCTAGTCAATATCTCACTTCAACCTTAGCCCCCTTCTTCCTTGCCAAGTTGAGCACTCCCTTTGAACTCTCCATATGTAGTGAACCACATCCTCCTGGACTCTTGCTGGATGCTTCTGCCTCAGTAAACACTGGCACCTAAATAGTGGACAACAGTCGTATATGATGCATGTATTTAAGTAGTACAGCTCTTGCTGGTAAAACCCAGCTTTGAGCTAAGTTATATTCATACCAACTTATGCCAAGAAAGCTCACTCCTCTTGCTTAAAGAACTAAGGACTTAAGCCTTGTCTTCACACTAATAAGTGGTCACTGGGAATACTTGAATGCGAAGTAACCGGTTGTTTGCCATTGTTAGGATCACATGAAGGTTGGGTCTAACAGTTGTTTGTTGGCTGTGAAGCCTTGAGGAGTGTGTCGAACATGTTCACATTCTCTGTTGACTGTGCAAGAGCATGAGTCTGCAGTCCAATCAATATTAGAGAAGAGAGAATACAATCAAACAGATGCACCATTGCTGGAGGTTGACATTCCTCTATCTCTTCATACTCTGTCTCCATGTCTCTATACTTAGCTTCCCATTGTGTTTTGATGATGTTCTCTGCTGTGGTTTGCCACTCAAGTTCCCAATTAGCATCAACAAAATACTGTAATTTATACCATGGATGGAGAACTATGTAAAAGCCAGACAAAGTGTATCAGAAGGGAGAGATACACATACTCATGGCAATCTGGTAGGTCTCTGCCTCATCTGTCTGTGAATAATACTTATTCAGAGTCTTCTTGGCCAATCCGGCAGCCATTTGAATAGCTGGTGATCCATTAATGTTATTAGCTGCACTGGTAAGCTTGGAACTGATTATATCCATGACTGGAATGACATGGGCCAAGTTTGGGGCAGCTCTCGAGAAGAATGGTGTGGCATCCCTCATGCACTGGAAAGGAGGCAATGAGCAATGAGAGAGAATAGAGGCAGCAGGTGAGAAGAGTCATCCCAATTAGGCCAGAAGTTAGGTAAGCTATATGTGGACACACCTTGAGGATTGCACACAGCTCTTCTACTATCTGCTACTCATTCCCTCTCAACTCATACTCCCATATCTCATTGCTTGCATCTGATGTAAACTGTTGGTATGCCTTCTTGTGTTCCAGGATGAAGCAGAGCATATTGTATGTCAAGTTCCACCATGTTCAAACATCATGTGGAATCAGTCTAATTTCCAATTCTAGTTCTTCAAGGCATTCCTTCAAGGCTGGAAGGAGTAGTGTTGTTGAATGGATGGTCTTGAATGTGAGCTTCTGCACCTAAATCTTGGTAAGCACTGTGTCTCATCTTAGTGGAGCCATCTACCTACCTTGACCAAGAGCATCCTTACAGGCCACAAGCTCTCCTCAACAACCATATGCTCAGCCTGAGACAATGCTGCAACCTCATCAGCGCAGCCTTCACAATTGTCTTCTTCTGGAATCTTGCCATCCAGTGTATTCTCAAGAATCTCCTTGCATGTCTGCCTCTCCTCCATATTGATATCTCCAGCAAGATTGTAAAGCAAGTTATCTGGGTCACTTGTATTGTTGCTGTTTGAGTTTTTGGGCTTCTTTGGTGCATCCAACTGCCATATAAACATCTGAGCAGTGAGATTGTTAATGTGTAAAAAGCAGCATGTATGATTGACTGTCACAAATCCAGAAAGCAGGTCTTCAAGTTTGCAAATCATTGTATCGTTGTTTGTGGCATTATCACAGGTAATTGCAAGGATCTAGATATTAGTATGTGATCATTTTAATGACTGCATGACTATTTAATCAATGATTTACCTTTTCATCTAGGCCAAACTCTTTCAAGACAGCTGCAAATGCTTCCACAAGATTGGTGCCAGTGTGAGACCTTGCCACTTCAACCACATCAAGGATCAATGACATTGGCTCACCCTTATGCTCGAAATGGACAGCAATAGCTATGTATGCATGATGGTTGGGAGATGTCCATGCATCCATGGCGAAGTGGAGTTTTCCATCATATTTCTGGTATATGAATCAGTTAATATTTGCTTTGAACATGATGAACAGCTAACAGACATATAGAAATGCTGCAATGTGCTGACGTGACTGAGCAAAGACTATCTTGACATCATGTGAGACAGTCAAAGGCAAGGGTAGATAATACTCTGGTCTTCCTGTCTTCATCAAATTCTTGAACACACGGTCAGCTACAATATTGAATGGCCTGAAGTTTTCTGCAACCCAGTGTACAATCTCTGCCCTGGTTTCAGATAGGGTGTGCTGCTGATGAGAGTAGGTAACTTTCCCTTTCCCTTTAAGCATAAATGACCTGAAAAGATTTCCAGGCTTCCCATTAGTTGCCAGGTATTCATGAGCAGTGTCAATATCCTTGGCCTTAATTGCATCACAGTAAGCTTGTCTCCAACAAGCCTCTGCATGCTTATGCATGTTTCCTGTTGAACCAGCATCAGATGTTTCTAGACAATGCTGAACCTTTTTGTTACAGTTCTTGGCAAAACATTGAAATGCATGGCATCAACAGTCCTTGTTGTTGTACACAATTTCAGGAACAGGATGGTAAAATGCATATATTGGTGAGTTCCATTCTTTCATCATGTGGTCTATAAGCTCATTAGTCTCCATAGGTTTTGATTGATAGCTCACATTGATGACAAACATACCACACTGCTGCTCAGCAGTCTCATTCACTGTCTCATCTTTTTTTCCAGCCTTCTGGTGATGAGGTGGTCAGATGCTTTAGTGAGTTTGGAATGTAAACTGGGGAATTGTTGTCGGATACTTCTGGAATATCGCAGTGCAAAGAACCAAAATGGAATAGTGGTGTCTCGGCTTTATGTCGGTATTACAGAACAACTAGTTTTGTTTGTAAGTCACTCCTCGGGGTGTTGTGTGTGTTTTTGCAAGCTTTTCTGAGCACATCCATACTCATAACAATTCAACTGATAAAACACAGTGTCGTATTCGGGGTTATGGGACTGATCAAGCTGTCCTATGTTGACTGTCTTGCCATCTGGTGGGGGACTTCTCTCTAGTCTCGTGAGAAGTTACTACAGATTCTGATGCTCTGAGTTGCCTTTGGTCTCTGTTATCTGGTCAGGTGTGTGTCATAGAACTGGGAAACTGGATGGGAAGGGAACTGGGATGTATAAAATGGCTGTCAGTATTATGTCAGTATTAAATGAATTCCTAATCATCTTGGTATTGGTCTGTGTCATTATCTCTGTGGCTATGGCAGTGCAATAGCAGGTCTCATCTTTATTTCTGTGGTCCTTGGCTTTATCTGGTTACATCTCAGCTTTATCTGTGACGATTCTGTTCATCCTAATTCCTATAAACTGTCAATCTTTGTCAAAACTATACTTTGTTTCCTTTGTCTGGTCCTATCTCTGGTCAAATCAATTCCTAAAACTGGTCAATACTATTTCCTGCAAAGCTCATGCTAGAGCTGCCCTATATCTGTCAATCTGTCAATACTAAATCTGTTCAAAACCTATCCTTGCAACACTCGCAATAGAGCTGCCCTATAACTGTTCAATACTATTCATCTGCTCTTGATGTCCAAATGGATGAAAACCAATAAAATTATCTTGTGAAGTTGAAGCTAATTCTTTCCTATAAAACTAAAAGGGGTGAGTACACACATGGTTATCACTTACTAACACTGAGCGAGTGTTGGTAATGAAATAAAACAATGATGAGCATCATGTCCTAATTTTGAGGGATGGTTGTGAAGGGTCTTGGGGTTGAGTATGTCAAGCTTGGCTTTGTGGTGAATGAAATCACTATTAAAGGTGTGCTATTGGTATTATTGAAGCTGGGTGAGTTACTGAGGTAAAACGAATCAATGTGTGTATGTGGGGGAACGGAATGAAGAGAGTAACTACTGTAAAGTATGAAATTACCATGTTTATATAGTAAGATATAAATAAAATGGCATCCATGTGGTATATCTAGAAGGCTATGCATTAACATATGTGTTTCTGACCTTCTGACTATACAGCAGGTCTTGTGCATTGTCTTATTGTGTCTGCACCTTTGATTTTTGTAGTCCTGGCATTAGACTATGCCTTATTCATAGTGTTGGAGTTGAGAATACTCATTGGAATTGACTGAGTACCACCAAAGTATCATGTACATCAATGTCTCGTGGTTATACAGCAATAACCAATTAATTCTGAAGTTGCCAAAGAGTGTTCATGCTGCAGAAATCATCAAATTGCTGTTATCAAGCCCCTATGATCGCTGGATCAATGTTGAGAAGCTCCGCTCATGTGGCTGCACCTGTGTGCTTTGATGTGGCAATGCCAGAGATGTCGGCAATGTGCTCTATGTCCTATTGTGGTAATGGTGGTGCTAAATCCATGGATTTAGGTCAAAAATGGAGTTGTCAGGGTATTGCTGAGGTATTGAGGTCAGGAAAGCATTGGAAAAGCCCTATAAAGTATATATGGGCATGTGTGGAATGATTGGTTTGCTGAAAGTCCACTAAAGGGAGAAATCCATGAAATTGGAGCATACAGAGCCCTGAGGCTTATCACCAGTTTGTCTCAGCTCTCTTTCCTGGAGTGTATCTGACTTCCTCAACTTCCAGAATTGCCTCAGCTGACCCTTGGGCTTCATCCTCATGGTGAACCTTAGAAAATGTGGCTGCAGCCTGAGTAGGAGATTGTGAAGCAGCACCAGAATTTGCAGGTGTGTCAGAAACAGATGTCTAACCCCAAAAGGTGAGCAGTGTTGTTTTTAGTTATTAATATCTTATGAATACATCACTGACCTTGTTCGAAGGCTGTGTCATGTTTGTAAGAAATGATCTTGATGCTCCCCTTTTGAGTACATTAGGTCCTGTCTTCTGTTTCTTTTTTGATGATTGTTCCTATAGAATTGGTGTCTGTTAATATGCTCAGAGATACTGTTATGAGTCTTACTGAGACAATGGAGCTCTCATCTTTGGATGGAAGGTTCTTTTTAGTTTTTCCACCAGAGATTAGAGACCAAATGGCATTGAATCATGACTCAGAGGTGGTTGGTACTCAACCTGAGTGTGTTGCTGTACCCTGGACCTTTGGCTCAGGGTCTGTAATCTTGTTTTAGGTCTTACCATCAGGCTTAGGCATTTTCTGAGGTAGATTGCCACTTTTTTGAGTCTGTAGATAGCTGTTTGGGTGGCTTTGAAACTGCATAGTTCATGTATTAGGTAATATATTGACTCCTAATTTGTACAACAGGTCTATCCCAGGTCATGGGTACCTTGAGTTGACCCATACCCATACCCATGTATACCCACCCATCTAACCTGCTGGGTTTGGCAAACCCATGCTATTTCCTAAACATCACACTCACTTCCAATAATTGTTGCCATGTCATCAATCTGAGCTGTCCACTCAGGATCCAAATGCAGGCTCTCCACCTATTGTTCTACCCACCTCTCTCACTCCCTACTCATCCCAAGCTCCAGCTGTCCCCTGGACATGTCACATTGACATAGAATCAATTTGTCATCATCATCTGACATATCTGCAGAACAATGGATCAACCCATCAGATTCAATACACTCTGCAATGGCCTTTACCAGATCATTGGCTACCTGAGTGACTGTAATGATCATGCCATGGACTCCACAGACTCCTTGGATATCAACTTCAAGACCAACTCCAACTGGACTCCATGGACTCCACTCTCCATTCTTCCTTATCAAATTCCTTTCATATTTCAACTACTAATTTCACATAATTCATTTATCATATCTAGACTCTGTTATGGTAGTGAATAGGTGTTACATCAGAGTCCATGGGTTTCCTCAACTCCTCTAGATACAGACTATTCCAGACCTCATTACCTAGACCCTGATTCCATGGACTCTGCTCTAGTATATAAGCTGTAGCTCTAGTTGTACATACCTCAGTTCAAATATCATATTGGTTCAGCCCAATACTCTCTCTGGCCTTCAAGCCTAAGTCCTTACTCTTACTAAGTTCCATGGACTCTGACTCCATGAAACTAATCCTTGACCTTACTTGTCTCTACTCTGCAGACTCCGTCTGCAATCCAATCCAGCCCTTGACCCAAGGGTGACATTGCTAATAGCTTTGCCAAGGGCACATGCACTCCATGGACTCTGCTATGTGCATTCTGTCTTACCTTCTCTCTATTGGCACGATCCTAACAGTATATTCAAACTCAAACCCTTGAGTCAAAATTGTAGACATGTCAAATACAGTCCTTGAATACGTTGAAACCTCCACCATGGACAAAACCCATCCACACTACTCCATGGCCGACATTCCAGCCTCTGCATCCAAACCAGACCAGAGTTTGTTTGGTACAGACTCTGCACCTCCCCAATGTTCCCATAGGGAAACCTACACCCACAGTGGCTTTACAGCCTGAGAATCTGAATTCAACCCTGACTCCCCCAACCCCTTCTCCAATTCCACTACCCCTGCTAATGGCCATGGCCATGTCTGACACTGTCACCTAACTGTGGAAGAGGCTGACTTTGCCTCCACACTCAAAGGTCAGGATGATGATGACAGTGATGACAGTGATGATGAGCCAGACACCCCCAGCAACTGCAATCCACTTCTGTGGGGCTGAGATCACCAACCTGAAGGTGGCCCACCAAATCCTGGTGGCCCTGGAGGACCCAGTGGCCCCAGTGGACCAGGTGGACCAGGTGGTAACCCTCCCAATCCTCCTAACCCTCCTAACAATCCCAACAATGAGGCCCATCTCTTGCTGACTTCATGAATTTAATCTGTGGGTTAACCAATCAGTTCAATAATCCCCCACAACATCCAGTCCATACAAAGGTTAAGGAACCTGACACCTTTGACAGTACAGACCCATGGAAACTAAAGGCTTTCATTGTCTCCCTCCAGTTGAACTTTAATGACAGGCCTGAAGCATTTTGTGCAGATGCTGCTAAAGTCAACTATGCCATTTCCTACCTGTCTGGAGTTGCCCTCGACTGGTTTGAACCGGACATCCTCCAACCCAACCATCATAACCCCCCAGCCTGGACCAACTCATATGCTGCATTCCTTGCAGAACTCCAGACAAATTTTGGTCCATTCAATGCTGTTGGAGATGCTGAAGATGAACTTGAAAATCTTCGCATGCGAGACAGTGACCAGATTATGAAGTATATAGTCTGTTTCAACCAGCATGCTGCCATTATTGGCTATGGTGACAACTCCCTCTGTCATGCCTTTTACCATGGACTTTGTCCATAGATCAAGAATGACAAGGCTCATCATGGTAAGCCTAATATAACCTCCAGGATATGTGTAGCCCTGGCCCAGGAGCTGGATGCCTGCTACTGGACTTGGAAAGCCAAGATTTCCAGGGAAAACCATGACAGGCCCTCTAATTCCTCCTCTTCTTCCTCTAAGCCCAAGAATTCCCCATCTGGCAACTCCTCCATGGCCCCAAAGCCATCCAACTTGGGTCATATAATTTCATCCTCCTCCAATTCCTCAGGTGCCTCCAAGAAGCCCTATGCTGACAAGCTAGGCAAGGACAGCAAGCTCACTCCTGAGGAAAAGGAATGTTGCTGCAAGAACAACCTCTGCATGTTCTGTGGTAACAAACACAAGACTGAGGATTGCAACAAGCAGAAAGCCATGGCTCCACTCAAGGCCATGCAGCTGAAGTTTCTGAGCCTACTGCCTCTATTGACCTGACTCCTGTTGAGTCAGAAAAATAGAGAGCAACCCTGTTTCCTCTGTGCAAGGGCAGGGTTGCATTGACTGTCATTGCACCATGGAGATCATCACCCTCAATGCTGCTGCTCTTTCCAACCATTCCTTTACTGTATCACTATCCTCTGAAGTCAGTTCCAGAATGGAACCTGATGGATCCTCCATTTCCACTATCCTCTGCTTTCTTGCTCTAATCAACTCTGGTTCAAGCCATTGTTTCGTCAACTCCAAATACATTGAGGACCATAATCTCTCCACTAATTCTATCCCTCTTGTTCAACTTTGGCTTCTTGATGGCTCTGCCAGATCTCACATTTCCCAATCCATTACTCTCCTGGTCCTATTTCTGATGGGAGATATCTTACCCATTGACTTCTATGTCACTCACCCAGATTCATCCTGTAACCTTGTCCTGGGATACAACTGGCTCTCCCGCTTCAATCCATTGATTGAGTGGGCAGAGAACAGTATCACTTTCCACCCAAAGTTATTTGGTGTTTTCTCTAGCGCTTCCATGGCTGCAGACACAACAGTGCCAGCTTGTTCAAACCCTTCAGGTCTGATCCCAACCCATCCGATCCCGAGATCCTGATGGACTCTGCTGTCTTTCAACCCCATATATTCCTATCCCTCCATTCCTTCATTCTCTGCTTCAGTTTCACCCAAGATATCCATTATTTCTGCAGCTGCTCTCATACAAGCTTGCACAGAGGAAGGTGCACAACAGTACACTCTTCATCCCACTCTGCC
This sequence comes from Armillaria sp. CMW 4456, assembly GCA_028551335.1. NCBI lineage: Eukaryota > Fungi > Basidiomycota > Agaricomycetes > Agaricales > Physalacriaceae > Armillaria > Armillaria sp. CMW 4456. The sequence continues at coordinate 22,996 of JANDKJ010000476.1, forward strand.
TAGTGTTAGTGGCCAGGCTGCCTCCACCAGCCCTGTGGATCTATCAGATGTCCCACCAGAGTATCATGATTTTGCTGATGTGTTCAGTGATTCCCTCTCCGAGAAAGTCCCTGAGCATTGCCCATTTGACCTCAAAATCAATATTGAGGAAGGCACTTCACCCCTGCTTGGGCCCATCTATTCACTCTTAGAATCTGAACTCAAAGCCCTATGCAAGTTTATTGACGATAAAATCCATAGTGGTTTCATCACTCCCTCTCATTCCCCCCATGGAGCTCCAGTGCTCTTCATCAAGAAGAAATCTGGTGAACTCTGCCTCTGTGTAGATTTCCATGGCTTGAACAAAATAACAAAAAAAGACTGATATCCACTTCCCCTAATCTCTGATCTTCTTGACTCCATGCACTTGTATACTAAACTTGACCTCTGCCATGCTTACCACCTAGTCCATATAGCTGAAGGAGATGAATGGAAAACAGCATTCTGAACATGTTATGGATCCTTTGAATGGCATGTCATGCCATTTGGACTCACCAATGCTCCAGCAGCCTTCCAGCACTTTGTCAATGAAATCTTTTCTGACATGCTTGATATGTCTATCATCATCTATCTTGATGATATCCTCATCTACTCTGATAATCCCATGGAACACCAGTGAACATGTATGTGAAGTCCTACACAGACTATGAGCTAACTGCAAAGGATCCAAATCACAGGATTCCATCCTCTCTCCTGCCAACTTGCTCTACTGCAAAGGATCCAAATGTGAATTTCACTGGGATTCTGTGGAATATCTAGGCTACATCCTCTCTCCTGAAGGCTTACACATGGCTGAAGACAAAGTCAAAGCCATTATTGACTGGCTGGTACCATGGAAGGTTAAAGATATTCAATCATTTCTTGGTTTTGCTAATTTTTACTGTTGTTTTATCCATGAATATAGTGAAATTGTCTTACTAACTGTCTCACCCACAAGGGAATTCCATGGAAATTTGATGATGACTGCCTGGCTGCATTTAATGAGCTGAAGCAGGCATTCACTCATGCTCCTATCCTTACCCACTGGATTCCTGACCACAACTTGTTGTGGAAACTGATGCCTCTGACTATGCTATTGCTGCCATCCTATCCATTTACCTTGAGGATGGTGAAATCCACCCCATTTCCTTCCTGTCCCAGTCTCCACAGAGCCAAGCTCAATTATGATACCCATGATAAAGAGCTTCTAGCCATTTTTGAAGCCTTTAAATACTGGCACCACTACCTCGAAGGCTCTGCAGAATCCATTGATGTTGTCACAGACCACAAGAACCTTGAATACTTTTCTACCACCAAGGTCCTTACTCGACGTCAAGTATGCTGGTCTGAATTCCTTTCCCAGTTCAACCTGGTAATCTGGTTCTGACCAGGGAAACTAGGTGGAAAACTGGATGCACTCACTAGACATGATGGGATGTCTACCCTAAAGAGGGGGATAGTCAATATGCTCAAGTCAACCCTCATAATTTCTGCCCTGTGTTCACTCAAGAACAGCTCTCTGCCTCCCTCTGTGCTACCTTCCTGGAAGGTCTGGTACTCCATGCTAGTGCTATCATGGATATTGACACCCTACACACTGATATCAAGCAAGCACAACCCATGGATTCCATGACCTTGGAAGGCTTTCACCTTGCCTCTTCCCCATCCAATTCCTCCCAGTGGTCCATGGACAAGTCAGGTATTCTATGCCTTGACAATCACATATATGTCCCAGACTCCATGGATCTCCATCTTTGTGTCCTCCAGAACCACCATGACCATGTCCTGGCAGGTCATTTCAGCCAAAACTGCACTCTTGAGCTGGTTCACCAGAATTACACCTGGCCACAGATGTGCAAATTCATTTGCCACTATGTTAAATCCTGCACAATTTGTGGTCACAATAAAACACCTAGACACCATCCATTTGGTTTACTCAAACCCTTACCTGTACCATCTTGACCATGGGACTCCATCTCCATGGACTTCATTGAACAGCTCCCTGAATCCAATGGATTCACTGCCATCCTAGTAGTCATTGACCATGCAAGTAAGCAAGCCATATTCATTCCTACCCATGATACCATTAACTCCTCGGAACTCACCCAACTCTTTGTGACCCATGTCTTCTCCAAGCACGGTGTCCCCAACCACATTACCTCTGACCATGGATCTGAATTTGTCTCTCAATTCACATGTGCCCTTGCTAAAGCCTTAGATATGGAACTTCACTTTACATCCAGATATCACCTAGAAGCTGATGGACAGACCAAATGTGCTAACCAAACACTGGAACAGTATGTCCGTATCTACTGCTCTTACCAGCAAGACAACTGGGATACCCTTCTACCCATTGCTGAGTTTGCATACAATAACACTCCAAATGCCTCCACCAGAATCTCTCCATTCTTTGCTAATAAGGGATACCATCCAAATATCACAGTATACCCTGAATGTGACATCACTTCTGCCTGGGCCTGTGATTTCATTGTCAACCTCAATGACCTTCACCAATTCCTCCAAGATGAAATTGCCCAAGCTCAGTCTTGCTACAAACTTCAGGCTGATAAACAATGGTCCCCAGCTCCAGATTTCAAAGTAGGTGATAAAGTCTACCTGAGTACTAAACACATTAGATCCACTCGCCCTACTGCGAAATTTTCCGAGAAATTCCTTGGACCATTCGATATCATTGCTCAGCCTGGATCCCATTCCTTCACTCTTAAACTCCCCGCGGAACTCTGCTCCATCCATCCAGTATTCCACATCTCACAATTGGAACCAGTCGAAACCAATACTATCCCCAATCATAACCAACCTCCTCCTCCTCCAGTTGAAGTCAATGGTGAAGAACAGTATGAGATTGCTCAAGTACTTGACTCCAAGATTGACTGCCAGTTCCGCTGTCTGCTCCTGTATCATGTACAGTGGTTAGGTTATGAAGGCACAGACAAAGAATTTGCATGGATCCCTGCCACTGAGTTCTCCATGGATGAGTACATTAAAGAATTCCATCATCGCTACCCAGACAAACCAGGCCCACTATCCAAGGTCACCATCTGCAAATCCACCCTCCAACATCCTCACACTTAATCCCCTTCACTTTCCACAGACTCCATTCCCATTATTTCAAATTCAATTCTCAGAAACTATTGCAAATTCATTTCCTAATCCAGAACAGTCCCCTGTATTTCCTTACCCTCACTGTGCACACATGAAACTCCATGGACTCCACTTCTCTAATTTCAAATTAAATCCTGGAATCCCATTTCAAATTCATACACCCATTCTCCATGGAATCTGTGGATATCTATTCCCACTTCATTTGCCTTACTCACACATGACTGCAAGAAAAAACCAGATATATATTTGCCCCTCTGGGCACCATGGCATTCAAAATGTACTACAAGTCCAAGAAAAAATATATTACAAGGCTCAGAGGCTGGGATCCATGGACTCCATGGCCTCTGCCATCTCCACTTCATCATCACCCTCACCCTCTGCATCCTCTTCCTCTTCATCTTCTTTGTCTTCTTGTTCCTCATCCTCTTCATCATCACTGGACTCCATGGACTCCACTACCAACTTGTCCAAAGCCTCAATTCCAATGGGCTTTCCCCCAGGCTTCATCTCCTCTCTAGCATCCCCCTCCTCTCCTTCGTCCTCAGAATCCACAATGAGGAAGTCATCAGAATCCCTTAACAAACCTTTCCAGATGGCCCACTCACTCTGACAGCCTCCAAGGGAATAAAACTCACTCCTCACCTGCTCAAAGGCCTTTGATGCTTCCTTGGCTTTTTCAAGGCCACCTTCACCAAATATCCCAGTCCAGAAAGTCATATTCCCCAACTTGAATGGATCTCTGCTGGAAAATGTGGCCTCATCAGTCACATACTTCCTCCAGACTTGTGCAACATCCTTGTCAAGTCGCATCTTCATAGCTCAACATAGTGCCTTGGGGACTGCCTTGTCCAGATCCTTCAACTCTTTCTTAGATGCCTCCCATTCCGCTCGATGAAGTTCAGAAATGAAGTCCATGGGATATTCAATGGCATCACCAGGGTTGAAGTCATCAACCAAGTCACCAACTCAGACTCCAAGGGCATCCACCTTGCTCTCAACTCTGTCCAACTGGCCCTCCATCCCATCCAACCTCATGTGCAGCAACTCCAACAATTCAACCAACCTCCCAGTGTCTGTGGGATCCCATTCGATCCCAAAAACACACTTTGCTTTCTTCATCTGGCACCACTCACATGATTGTCCCTTCTTCACAAGGCAATGGACTCCTTCAGAACGACACTTCACACAACGATCTGAAAAGCCATCAGCAAGTGCAAAAGTAACCAAGGACCAGGACACTTACCTACTCCAGTAAACTCCACCTCATTTGTCTTGGCCTTCTTCCTAGGCGGCTTCTCCATGGACTCCACAGAAATGTCCTCTCCACTATCCACCAATGAGGCTGACTTGGGCTTCCTCTTCTTCCAGTCTGTGGACTCCATGGATTGACCATTAGCCTTGGCCTTCAAAGCAGGATGCTTCTTCACCCTCACTTCAACCTTTTTCTCTTTTCCCTTGTCCATGTTTGCACCTTCTGCAGCCTCCTTATCCACTTTCTCTGTGGCCTCTCTATCCGCCTTGTCCTTCAATTTCTTTGCCTCCTCCTCCTTCTCCCTCTGTATCCTCTCCTCCTCATGCTTCACCTTTTCTGCAGCCTCTGCAGCCTCCCTCTCTCTCTTCACCTTCAACTCAGCCAACTTCTTCTCCCAAGCATCTACCTTCTGCTGCTTTAATAAAGCAGCTTTGGCAGATGCCACAGCCTTAACCTGTTCAGCTTTCCACTCTGTGTCCTCTTCCACAGCCTTTCGATAATCCTCCTCAGCTGTATTCTGCTCCTCATAAAACCCTCTGAGCTCTGCCACATCCTTCACTGTGTCGAGGTCTGGAGTGGGGGGCACAGCATAGGCCTCAGGAGTGTGGGAACAATGGTACTCAACAGTGGACATGGTGAAATTTCCTGTGCTTGCAGAAGATGATGGTGGTTGCAGTTCAAGAGGTGAAAATCATGTGACACACTTTCCCAGATCCATGTGATTAACCTGGACATCCGGGTCAGTGCTCTTGAGGGCAAGAACACTAAGGGGGAGATACTGTAATGATCATGCCATGGACTCTGTGGACTCCTTGGATATCAACTTCAAGACTAACTCCAACTGGACTCCACGGACTCCACTCTCCATTCTTCCTTATCAAATTCCTTTCATATTTCAACTACTAATTTCACATAATTCATTTATCATATCTAGACTCTGTTATGGTAGTGAATAGGTGTTACATCAGAGTCCATGGGTTTCCTCAACTCCTCTAGATACAGACTATTCCAGACCTCATTACCTAGACCCTGATTCCATGGACTCTGCTCTAGTATATAAGCTGTAGCTCTAGTTGTACATACCTCAGTTCAAATATCATATTGGTTCATCCCAATACTCTCTCTGGCCTTCAAGCCTAAGTCCTTACTCTTACTAAGTTCCATGGACTCTGACTCCATGAAACTAATCCTTGACCTTACTTGTCTCTACTCTGCAGACTCCGTCTGCAATCCAATCCAGCCCTTGACCCAAGGGTGACATTGCTAATAGCTTTGCCAAGGGCACATGCACTCTGCAGACTCCACTATGTGCATTCCATCTTACCTTCTCTCTATTGGCATGATCCTAACAGTGACCAAACCATCAATTCGTCTCAAGATTCCCCATTTGTTTGTTAGACCTGGCTTCACGTGACTCTAACAATGACAAACAGCCAGTTACTTCATGTTCAAGTAATCCCAGATGTGCCACTTGCTAGCATAAAGGTGAGACTAAGTCCTTAGTCTTTAGCAAGTAGGAGTGAGGTTCTCTGAGTAAGTTGGTATGAATTAACTTAGCTCGAGGCTGGTTTTACACCAGTGAGAGCTGTCCTACTTAAATATACAGTTCATGTACTACTATTGTCTGTTGTTTAGGTGCCGGTGTTTGACCAGTGAGAAGAGTCCGAGTGTCAGCTGGACGGGGCATATTGGTACATTCAATGAGAGTCCTAAATCAAGCGATGATAAGAAAGGAATGAAACAGAGTTAGGTGAGTGGGAGGAGCAAGATGATGATTGGGCAGCTAAAGGTCATGATTGGGATAGAGATAGGGGCTTGGCTGGGGTTAGGGTAAAGAAAGGGGCTAAAATCGTAACATTACCCCCTTGTTAACCTGACTGTCATGAACCCCTTTGTTAGGTTGCAATTTTGGTAGTCCATAATTGCTTCTTGCACATTTTCAAGTAAATCCTCCTGTACCCACTGGTTTTCTTCATCTCCATAGCCTTTCCACTTGACTAAGTAGTCAGTTACCACCTGTGAATATTGGTTTTTCTTGCCTCATACTTTTCATATGCAGTGGTTGACTATGCTCTTGACTTCATATTCCTCCTTGTCATTTATAATATCAGGGGGCAGTAGAGGGTGTTTTTGTTGGTTGGGGAACAATGGGGAGGTATATGGTGAGAGGAGGGATTTGTTGAAGATAGGGTGGATGCACCATGTTGCTGGCAACTTCAATCAATAGGCAGAGGTGCCTATCTTGGCGACAATCAGGAATGGTCCTACACACTTGTCATTGAGTTTCTTCTTTGGTTGGGGTAGGTGGAGGTTGGTTGAATCTAGCCAGACCTTGTCATTGATCTTGTAGTTGATGGAGGGTTGTTTCTGAGAGTCATAGGTGTTTTTCATCTGCTCTGCTGCCTTTTGTAAGGCATTGTGCATCTCATCATGAATCCTTTTCATTGTTGTGACAAAGCCATTGGTGGCTGGGTTTGGCTGGGCATGGCAGGTGTACTATCGGCAACTACTTGGGGGTGATGTCCATGGTTAATGAAGAATGGGCTTCTCCCCATTGCTAAGTGCATGTGGTTGTTGTGCTGGAATGCTGCTAA